>PVLD010031623.1:0-15529 GCA_004027595.1 Dinomys branickii | reverse complement strand
CAGTTGTTCTTTGTCGTGGAAATATTTTATTTCTCCATTGAATTTGAGGGATAATTTTGCAGGATACATCAGTCTGGGTTGGAAGTTGTTTTGTCTTAGAATCTGTAGTATCTCGCTCCAAGCTCTTCTCGCTTTCATGGTTTCTGTTGAGAAATCTGCTGTGATTCTGATGGGTTTTCCTTTATAGGTGATCTGTTTCTTTTCTCTGGCAGCTTTTAATATTGTGTTCTTTTGCTGGATATCTGGGATCTTGATTATTATATGCCTGTGTGTGTTTTTCTTTGGATTATGGATCATTGGGGTTCTATATGCCTCGCTTAACTGAACTTCAGTATCTTTTACCTTGTTTGGGAAATTTTCTGCTATTGTTTAATCAAATATTCCTTTTATATCGTTTGTGAGATCTCCTGCTGTTTCACACACTCCTATAATTCGAATATTGTTACGTTTTGCCTCATCTTGCAGCTGTTGGATTGACTTTTCTTGTGTCTTTGATGATATCGTGAGATTCTTCCTTTCACGCTCATAAGCTGCCATGCTGTCTTCAAGTTCTGAAATTCTATCTTCGGTTTCATTTAAACGGTTCTTCATGCTTTCAGTGTTAGTTTTCAAAACCTGGCATTCTCTTTGGACCTGTTTCATTATTGGTAATTCATTCCTAAATTGCTCTTGTAATGTTTCCATTTGTTTCCTATTTTATTCTAGTATTTTGTCTATTTCTTGTCTGTGTGAATGGAACATTTCTTCCATCATTGTTTTCAGCTCGTTTTTCGTCTGAGAAATCATTGCAGGTATGTGGGTTATTTCTGCTTTGAGCTCTTTCATGGCCTGTTGGAGTTGTTTTATTTCGGATGCAATCGTTTCATAACTTGAAGTTATGAGGCTTCCTGGTTCCCCTGTATCTTCACATTCAAAACTTGTTCTGGGTGGGGTTGAGTTTTGAGAGTGTGTTTTGTTCCTCTGTTTTCCCATTTTTGGGTATCAGATTCAAAATGTGGAGCTATAAATTCCACAGGCAGTTCAGCAGGCAAAGGTCTGCTGCAGAGGCTGCTCCAATGGTTCCTTCTCTTTGGGAGAATGTCCCTTAAGCTGTCTGCTGAGATTTCCGCTTCTACTCCCTACCCCAAGTCCTGGCCGGGGTGAATAAACAGCTCGCCACCCCAGGATTCTTGCAGATAGGCCACTCAGGTGTTCCTCCCTGGGTGGAGCTCCTTCCCCCCTCACAAACCCCGTTGGGGCGCCTAAGTAGGTCTTCCCACCTGGGAGATCCCACAGTCCTTGAAGCTGCTTTGATGTCTCTCGCTGGGCTGAGCTTCTTCCCGATTCAGGAAAAACCGGTTAGAGCGCACACTTAACTCACCCTGTGATCGTGCAGACAGGAGTACCGTTCAGATGTTTTTCCCTGGATGGAGATTTTCCCCGACTCAGAAATCCCGCCGGCCGGTCGCTGTTGCTCCAGTTCACGCAGCGCCGGCTGCGGGGGCGGGGTTCTGAGCGGGATCCCGGAACGCTGCCCAGTTTGGCATAGTCTGTCCCAGTAGCGCGTTCTCTGAGTTTTCTCTGCTCCGATGCCTCCAACAAATCCTGATTATAGCCACCTCTGAGCTGGTCGGGTTCAGGAGCTGAAGCCGTTCTTCCCTCCGCACTCGCTCTCTCGGCTGGTCGTCTTCTTCCCGGAAGTCCTCATTTCTGTCTTCATATTGCTATATTTCATTGTTTGGGTGGTAATCCTCTGGGAGGTTCTCTCTCTGCTGCCTACCCGGTCGCCATCTTCCCGGAAGTCCCGTAAAAGAACTTTAAATCCTATGTTAGGAACCAACTTTTTTTGGGGGGCGTGGTGTGTCTTTTTGAGACAGGGTCTCCCTAAGCAGTTCAGGCTGTAGCTGAGGCTGGCCTCAAACTCTTGTAGCTGACTCTGGCCTCACTTTGTAGCTGACCTCGAACTCACAACGATCCTCCTGCTTCAGCCTCCCGAATGCTGGGATTACAGGTATGCGCCATCGTGCCCTGTGGAACTAACTGTTCAGTAGATGAATTTTGAGTTATTAAACTGTAGTCTGTGGACAAACATCAGGTTTTTAGATATCAAAAAGACAATTCCACTTTTGAAGCAAAAGTGTTAAAATACAGTTGTTTTTACTATTTTCCTTTCTGTGAGAAGAGATAAATGCCTTGTGGGGTATTAAGCCAGGGGCCATGAGAGGAAGGCCTGTCTTCCTGTAGACACTCAATGTGCTTCAGCAGGCTTTTGTTTGCTAGGTGAGGGTTAGTTTTCTGGTTTGATGGTGTTGAGGAATTCCTGAGTGAAGCTGAAAGGCACAAGTTGTGTCTGAGGGGACAATCAGCCTTAGGGCCTTTCAGAGTGAGAAGGAGACGTCGGCAGACAGAGGTAGAGAGCTAAAAAGCAGGTATGGGAATGAAGTGTTGCCAGGGCCTGGTGTGCGAGCCTGGCAAAGCCTCGTGGCCCTCAGAGCCTCGCCTCTGCCTCGGGAGGGCTCTGCCTGCAGACTGAGGCTCTTTCTGCGCCTTCTGCCATGTGGGTGCGCTCTTCCAGGAATGGGGTTTCCCACAGGGGTGAGAGATCCAGATACGCCGTGGCACAGACTCTCGGCACCCCGAGGTGGCTGCGCCTCTAACACTTGGCCAGTGGGATCCAGCAGGCAGTGATAACAAGGCTCTTGTGTGTCGGAGCTTCCTGAGGCTATTGCTTCCTGCAGCAATGATAGAAGAGAAAAATTACATAGATGTGACCCAGAAAATGAACTTTTAGCTTTACTTGATATAACCCAGTGAGTTGAGGCTCTTGGAACTCATTTTTAGCTTTCATGATTATATAAGCTTCTTTGTCGTGGTTACTTCACAGTCTGTAGAATAGAAGCTGAAATTATGGGCTAATTAATTCAGTGTGGGGGCCTGGGGATATAGCTCAGCGGCAGAGCACTTGCCTAGCATGTGTAAGGCCTTGGGTCCAATCCTCAACACTGCCAAGAAAATAAAAAATTACTCAATACGAGTGGTCTCAATGTCTCTGAAGTCCGGCTTGGTTAGGTTTTTCTCACCAGGTAGCCTGAATTTGGCAAAGAGTAAGGTGAGGTATGATATAGAGTTAATTATAAAAATGGAAAAAAAATGGCCCTTGGGTGGCTTTATTGGCTAGCTGTCTTCCTGTCTTGGCCCCTGGCCTACTGCATCATGCCCTGGTGTCTTGGGTACTTTTCTCGTTGCTGAGACAAAATACCCAACACCTAAAGTGAAAGGAGGAAAGGTTTATTTTGGCTCACAGTTTGTAGAGGTTTCAGTCCATAGTCGCTGGCTCCAAGGTGGGGTGCCTGGCAGAGGGGCATCGCAGAGCAGGCAGGATACAGCAGGAGACAAGCAGCAGCGACAGAGGCCGCAGCAGTAAGCAGTGGCAGCGGCCCTCCTTCTGCCCCTTGTTTTCCATCCTGGCTGCCTGCCCTTCGGTAGCCCTCACATCCAGAATGGGGTACCCTTAATGCCAGCATCACAAACCCAGATTCCTTACACCCACATGCTTTGGAGGGCATCGAGATACAAGCCACAGCCCCTGGCCACCAGGACCACGTTGTGTTTTTAGGAGCAACAGAAGCAACTTTTCTTGGCTCTGTCCCCCTTTCTTGGCCTGTTTCTGAAGAGAGATGAATGTATTTGTGGGACCCACCACCTCTTATGCCCTGCCAATATCAGGTTTTAATTGGTAGATTATGCCTCTGAGGAAGAAGTAGGTAATATGGGGATGAGTGGTGTCAGCTAACTTAGCACTGCAGCCTGTGAAAGGCTGTCTGTAGAGTTGACCTCCATCTGGATCCTACTAATTTGGAAATCATGCATCTTTTGTTTTGGATATGAGGCCTGGCCCTTTTCTTACTTTCATTTCACCCCCTTACCCACAGAGTTCCTGGAAAGTAAGTGAGCTGTGCTGACTCTGATAATTAATTAGCAGTAATAGAGGAGCATTTTCTTGTAGTATATGTATGGATTTAGAGCTCGCCTGTAGAGATTGCTGCCTTCCTATTTGTTTGTTGAACCGAAGATCAGACCTTAGGTCCTTGTACTGTAGCCCTGAGCTATACCCCAACTCTCTGCCTTTTTAAGTAACTGGAATCTGAGTTCTAGAAGACCAGGGACCTTCATCATTCAGTTCTCTAGTGCCTAGCACAGTGCCTGCCACATGGTAGTGCTAAGTAAATGTTTCTTGAATGAATAGCTTTGTTAGGAAGAAACATGATCAGGAGTTCACATATTTCTGGATCAGAAAGAACAAGCACAATACAAGGAGAAACTTGGGACGGATGCTGGTCTCTAATCTTTTCTGATTTATTGTCATTTTGCTGTGAACAGTTGGGATCGTTTCTAGATTTTGGGTACATGGGTACTGATGATGGTGTTTGTAGCTGGTGGATGAGGGGTGGAAAAAGGAATGGATCTGACTATTGAGAAGCAGGGGCTGGGGTTAGCGATGTAGCTCAGTGGGACAGTGCTTGCCTAGTGTGCGCAAGGCCTTGCATTCAGTCCCCAGCACCGGGGGAAAAAGTATTGACCTCGAGGCAAAGGGCATAGCTCATGACAGTAAAATCATTACAAAGGTTAGGTGGTCTCAAGAAGGTGTTTAGCAGACTACCAGGATATTAAGAAAAAACATCTGGGGGGATTTTTCTACCTAGGAGGGAGGGAAGAATTACTCTCTCAGTAGTTTGATTTTCATTCACAAGTGCTGGGTCGGGGGAGAAAGGTATGCATATTTATTCTGTATTGAAATGTGACTGGGATGATGTACAGAAAAGGGTTGTTTTTTCTTTACAGATGAACACAGGCTGCACAGCGGCAAGCTCTGTCTGATTATCCTCACGTGTATTGCGGAGGTGGGTCTCGGCAGTTTTCTGGGATGAGCTCTGTCCTCTCCTTCCCTACCCACAGCCCTCGTGCTTCTCATTTAGGGCCCTAATGCTGGGGAGGGAAGTTTGTCTGTCTACTGCATGAGGACGTGAGCTCTGACCACAGGGATGTGTCTGCATCCCCACTGCTGGCTCAGTGCCTGGCCTGCAGGAGAGGTGCCGCCAGCATCTCCTGGCGCAGTGAGAGTGAACTGTGATGGGGTGACTGCCGCAGTTGAGAGCTGCAGGGCTCTGACTCTTCAGAGTTTTAAACAAGAGATTTGAACTCTTAAAAAAAACCCTGCCTCTTTGAAGCTGCTCATGTTGGGTCTTTTTCATTTAGCAGAAAGGAAAGGAGCTCAGGTGTGCCGGGGTGGAGAGTAAGAGCCAAGGGAGAAAAGGTGCTTCCATTTGCTGAGAAGGCGCTGTGGGCGGGACCGTTTGGCTGAGCCCGGACTGTGGTGGCGTATGGGGATGACAGGGTTTGAGGCACTTCAGAGCTAAACTTATACTTTAACTCCTTTTTGGTATTCCTTTTGGTATTCCTCTGCCCTTTCCTCTTACGCGGAATAGTCGAGGTGATCCATGGGAGAGCAGTCTCTCAGACTCTGCCTTTGTGTGCTCTCTGAGGGAGGATGACCTCCTTTGGCCAAGGCCGGGGAGGGTGGTTATAGAAGAGCTGCTTATTAGCAGTGGGCCTGGTATACTTGATTTTAAAAATCTTTCTAGTGAAATCTTTGAAGAAGTTGTTTTTCACAAATTGTAATGGGCCCTAGTTATTGGAGTCCTAGGCATGTCTCAGCTTCAGCACAGGTGTTGGGAAAGGGCCATGGGTACTTATTACCAGCCCTGGTGAGAAGTTTTTTATTTCTGTCCGTCTTCAGGGAAGCAAGGGATGGCAGATCTTGCTGGTCCAAGCTGCCTGTGTGGCTGTTCTCTCCTGCTGTGCTGAGCTCATCCCTCGTAGAGCACAGACCTTTTTTCTTCTAACAGGAGTCTCATGTGGCTCCTGCACATGCGTCCTGCACCACTGCGAAGACCTTCAAGCTGTCACATACACAGATGACTCTTTGGGCAGATGGGGAGGAAGGAGGAGTCAGAAAACAGATTGTTTTCAACATTTACCTCAAATTCCTGGGTCTTAGTTTTTATTATTTTTAAAATTTTCTCAGAGATTTCTCACCAAAGATACAAGGGGAAATTTATGGCCTAATAGAGTTTGACGTAGAGGCTGAGGCTCACCCTGTTAGCTTTCTAATTGACCTTTGAAGGTGGCCCCTACAGTGCAGGGCTCTACAAGGAGTGTGCTGGGGTACGAGCTGAGTTCCGTAGGTGCGGCTCTCACTTTTTTCTTTCTCTCTACGTTTTTATTAGGATCAGTATGCCAATGCTTTTTTGCATGATGACAACATGAACTTTCGAGTAAACTTACATAGAATGGTAGGTGTGACTTTTGCTTCTTTTTTTTTCTTAATGGGAAATGTTTTGTGTGTTGACAGGGTTGGGGTGAATTTGATCCTACTAGAAAAATGTGGATAGAAAGTTGCATCAAAGAGTTCTTGAATGACCCTTGCCAGATTGTTTTAAATGTATTATGGAGGTATTTCTTGCTCAAGAGAGGCTAGAAAGATCCACATCCCTATAGCCATTGCAATAATGGAATATATCAAAAACAGACTTCAACAAGGAGATAAGTCTAAGACAAGTGTGTTCATAGTGGAGCATCATCGTAACTTGGAAGAGACCAGGCGGGGCTTTGATGGATTCATCTGAAAGGTGGGATATGTAGAATATGGAGGGTCAGGGAGTGTCTTAAAGCCTGGAGGTGTGTGAAGAAATAGCACATCGAGGTTTAGAGCCGAAACTTTTTGTTTTTGCAACTGCTATTCTTGTTGCCTCTATAGTTGCTGCCATTAACCTCCTCTTTCTTCCTCTTCCTCCTCTTCTTTTTCTTCCTTTTCTCCTCCTTCTTTTCTTGTCCTTCTTTTGCTTTTTTCTTTGGCACTGGGGATTGAGCCCAGGGGCACTCTTCGATTGAGCTGCATATCCACCCCTTATTTATGTCTTTATATTTGACATAGGATCATGCTATGTTGCCCAGGCTGAGTATGAGCTTGTCATCCAGAGTGCTGGGATTATAGTGTGTGCCACTGTGCCCAACTTCCTCTTCTTTTTCTTATTTCATTATTTAAAATAAAACTGCTGGCTGTGGTAGCACATGCCTGTAATCCCAGCACTTGGGAGGCTAAGGCAGGAGGATCACTGCAAGTTGGAGACCAGCCTGGGCCAGAAAGTGAGACCCTGTGTCACTCCCCTTCCCAATCAGTGAGCCTCCTCTGTTATTAATAATGCCACTTGCACAGTGTACTCTTCAAGTAAAAACGATAGCTTTCCTGCTGTGTGAAGCTCCAATGCCCTTGGGGCAGTTGCCTTGCTGTGAAGTCTCTTCGTCACCCGCCTACACTGATAACTGAGAAGCCTGTACAAGTCCTCCTTGTCTCACCCCACCTCAGCCCCCAGAAAAAGAGGAAGAAAAGGTGGCAGCGTGTCTGCAGCAGAGATTTTATTTGCATGGGAACATGATGATCCACTGTTCTCAGTTCAGGTGTTTGCTAATTGCCTTTTACTTTTTTGTGGTGAAGCCTATGAGACACAGGAAGAAGGCAGCAGACAAGAACCTTCCCTGCCGACCTTTAGTGTGTGCAGTGTTGGGTGAGTCAGTATCATAAAGTTACCATTTTCGAGGCAGGGACAGATTCTTCTTCCTCAGAGAAGTTGCTAGTTATGCTCTCTGCTGGCCTGAGAAAGCATGTTGAATACTGTGTTTGGTGAAACAACCCCACTGAATAGAATGCCCAGTAAAGGGTGCTGTCATCTCAAGGAAAAATCCCTTCCAGGGAGCCAAATCATTATCTCTAAACTTGATACATGATTTAGGTTTGCACCATGTGTGAGTCCTGATCAGGCTTTCAGTCCAGCCTCCTCCTTGTCCCAGCTGATGCGTCTCATGATCGGGAGGTTTGGAGCTCAGCCTGCAGACACGTAAAACTTCTTGACTGCATTAAATGGAGAGGGGCTGACAGGGCTGATAGGAAGGGGTTATATCTCGGGTAATTTTGTCAGTCCAGAATTCTGCATTTTCTCCAGGGGAGTTGGCATAACTCTTAATCCCACTTCCATCTGGATGTTCATCCCCAATTCCTAAATCTGCTTGATTTTAAAATAATAATTAAGACTATGTAGTTAGCCACACAGGCCCTTTTAGCCAGTGTCTGTCCGATGTTTTGATGATGAGGTGAGATAGGCTGATAGAGCTTTAGAGCTGAGTCTCTAGTGTTAATGTGATCAGTAATTTCTTCTCTTGTTTCTTCATTGCTCTGGTCTTGGAGTAAGATTTTGGTCTTGCAGATACGAGTGATGAATGCCATGTATGCAGTATCCATACAAATACCCCTTGAATTGGAAAATTCATTGGCAGTTCAGGGTATCCTTTTGGCAGTAGGAGAGTGAACTGATTTTGTTTTTGCTAATTTGCAAGTGGCAGGGAGTGAAGAGTGTTGAAAAGCATCTTACACAAAGTGAATTGAAGTGCATGTGGGTGCGACGTGGGTGGTGGGCACCGTTCAGCATGGCTGCAAGCACACGGCACTTGGGAGGGGCTCCCAGCCCAAAGCAAGGTATGAATTTCATTCCAAGTGATCTAGGGTTTCTTTTTTCCCCTCTTAGACCTGATGGTAGAGTTTATTGTCACGCATATGATGAAGGAGTTTCCTATGGATCTCTACATGTAAGTACCATGGTTCATTTCATATATGCAAGCCCATTTTAAAGAATCAAATGACAGCTGGGCGTGGTGGTGCATACCTATAATCCCAGCACTTAGGAGGCTGAAGCAGGAAGATTGCCACGAGTTTGAGGCCAGCCTGGAAGACCCTGTCTCAAAAAAAAAAAAAAAAAAATCAAGTGATAGAAAAGCTATATCCTATGTATATGTTATTTCAAGAAAAACTCATTTGTGTGTGAAGTGTCACAAAATACTTTGTACGTCTTTTCAGAGGAGGGAAAAGCACAGACCATGGTTTGGATTCCTGCATGTGTCATTGTCACTCTCAGACAAACTGTGTGGAGAGCTAGGCTGATGCCCAGGACTCCAGAACTGTGCAGCACCAGCTTTGTTTTCTCTGTGCTTTTGTGTCAGAGTAGTAATGAGAAGGTAGGAAGAAGCCAGGCTTGGGGGTGCACATCTATAATCTCTTTACTCTGGGAGGCTGAGGCAGGAGAACTGAAAGTTCAAGCCCAGACTGGGCAACTTAGCAAGACCGTTTCTCAGAATAAATAAGAAAAAAGACTGGGGATGTCATTCAGTGCAGAGGTCCTGAGTTCAATCCAAAGTGCTTCCCTCCACCCCGAAAAAAAGGTAGGGAAAGGTCAAGAGAGAGCTTCTGGTCCCCCCTTAGCCAACAGTGTCATAACAGTTTAGCCAAGGCCCTGCAGCATGGACAGAGGATGTCTCCAGAGGCCCCACCAGGAGGCCCCCGCCTCCCGTGGCGCCCTCACCATCTGCATAGTTCTTTGTGATGAGGGTACTCAGAGGTAACTGAAACTCATCGTGTTTTCATAAAATTTAAGCCTTTAGGTTTTTCTCTTTTCTTTGTTACTTCTGCATTCTTCTCTTTGTTAACTCAGCAGAGTTGTGCCATATTAGTGTGATTCCACGTCGATATACAGGGTTCGCCAAAAAAGTGTCCACACTCCAGCAGTTCAGTGAACTAATGTGTCCAGGAGGGAATGGCCACCACTTTGAGCACGTCTTGTAATTGTAGAGGCCAAAGGTAATTTGTATTAATCTCATGATGTCTCAATAAATTTAGTATTAAAATAGCTATACAATCCTGGTATATGCATTTTTTTGGTGGAATCCGCAATTTTCCTTCCTTAAAGCATCTTAGCTGGATCTAAGTACAGAACTGTCACTGCCGTTATTTAGGGCAGGTGACAGCTTGATGCACAGTATGCTTGCAGCACCTTGTCCTGGCACCGACCTTGGGTGTAGGAGGGTAAAGGGTCTCACTCAGTATAGAGCAGACCTTTGGCTGTTTAGGCTGCATGTGCCCTGTATAGTCTCGGTTTTGTAGGTCTGGAGTAAAATTTACTTTTATTTAAGTAGGTTACACTCTATATTTTTTGTCTTTTGAATGTTTAGGAGTCTGATCCTTAATTCAAAGACCAATGGTGCTATTTTTTATAACACTTAGCAGAGTAATAGTCTTTTTTTTTTTTCTTTTGTGGTACTGGGGATCGAACTCAGGACCCTGCGCTTGCTAGGCAAGCACTTATTCCACTGAGCTATATCCCCAGCCCTATAACACTTAGCAGATGAGTTTTCTACTTATTTCAGGTGGAGTCTCTGAACCTCAGTATCTTAGGCAGCAGATTTGTTTGTGCTATACATGTTACTTCTAGCCGGATTATTTTATGTTCCACTTTTAGAATATGCTATTTACTCTGTAGTATTGACCATGATAGTTACAGTTTTCTCAATTTATAAGTAAGGAAACTGAGGCTCAGAGGATTATGTCCTTTTCCCAGGGTTCTGTTATTTAGCATTGCCGCCTGGGCTCGAACCCAGATTTTCTTGGAGTTGTTTCTGAATCTTTTTTTTGGTATGGGCAGTCAAACTCATGACCTCATATGTGGCAGGCAGGTCCTATGCTGCTGAGCTATATTCCCAGCCCAAACCCAGATTTTCTTACTGTAAGTGCTGGGTTGTTATCACTCCTATCTAAGTGTATTAGTTGTTTGTTGCTGTATAACAAACTATAACCTAGTGGTTTAAAACGTGGTCACCATCCCGTAGTTCTCGTGGTTAGGGAATCCAGGAGAGGCTCAGTATGAATAGTTTTGCCATAGGATCTCTGCAGAGCTACAGTGGAAGTGCTAACCGGGACTTCAGGGGCTGGAGAACTGCTTTCAAGGTCACTTACTGGTGATTGGCAGTCCTTTGTTCTTCACCAGCTGAGTCTCTTTTCAGGGCTGCTTAAAATGGCAGCTGGCTTCCTCCAGAGCAAGTGATCTGAGAGGGACAGAAGAGGAAAGTGAGAGCCTGAGACGAAGCCATCATCTCCTTTATCACCTAGTCCCAAGTGACACACTGCTTCTGTGGTCACATTGGCCCCTCTGATGAAGCGGTGCAGGGAGCTGGGCCCTAAAGGAGGGTGTTCAGGCAATGAAGGTGTCACCCTCAGGATGAATTAATGCTGATTCTAAGAGCACTGGAGGCTGTGGATGTGGTCACTTGTGCTCTCCCTGCTCTCCCTCACCTCTCTCTCTCACGTGTGTATCCACATGGATCTGTGTGTGCTCACACCCTTGCCGGCCATGGATGATGTGTAGAAGGGCCTCGCCAGTTGCTGCCACCTTGATATCAGACCTCATGGTCTCTAGAAGTGTGAGAAACACATTTCTTTGTAAACTGCCCACTCTGGGCTATTCTGTACAGCAGCACAACACAGACAAAATGCAGGATTTGAATGCCAGTAGCAGGATCACTGGGGACCATCTTGCAGGCTGACATCATAGCTTCATGGCTAGTGAGTTGAATACCCAAGATGCGCACTCATCTCTCTCTGACCTCAGAGTGACTATGCTGATGGCACAGCAGCAACTTTGCTTTGACCCGTGCCACACAGAGCACTGGGTTTTCTAGGCAGAAGAGTAGGGAAGAATGTACAAAGTTGGGGGCGAGCATGAGTATGTTTGAACTTAGAAGCTGAGAAATGCGCCAGAAGTGATGCTGGGTGGTTGGAGCAGAGAGTGCGCAGAAGGGTAAGGACAGAAGGAAGAGTTGCCTGGGATGAAGTGGACAGTGGGGGACAGTCAAAGGTGGGAATGATGGGATAGGGTTGTGTGTCCAGTACTTACGGTAGAGTCACAGGTATGTTTCTGTCATCACCTCCACCCTTGGCAGAGCTTTGTGTTGCCCTGCTCCCTCCTGGGCTCCTCCCGCCTGCTCCCGCATGGACTGCCTGTGGTAGGGGAGATGAGGGTAGTGAGGCATCAGATTGACAGGCTGGGCACAAGGTCGCTCCCTCCGGCTGAGTTCACTCCTTCATTACCACCCTTGCGGACGTTTCCAGGTCTGTCCTCCTGACTGCCACGCCCCCTTCCAGGTTTTCTAGGTGAGTGTTTCTGCTCCCACTGGGCATCAGGCCAGGGTGCTACTCTTGTCATTGTGTACAGCCTTTTTCAACAGCACCTAGCAGAGTGAGAAAGTGAAATCAAAACGAGTTTCTCCATTTTAGATGTTTATGATCCTCCTGGTTAAACATGAATAAATATGGAAAGACTTCATGCTCGAGGCAGAATGTAGGCCAGAAGGGAAAGTTTCCTACCTGTGTATGAGTGCTGTAGGGAAAGTCGTGATGAAGGGAGGTGTTCATGGGAAACAGAAGGAGAAGTCTTACTGGGAGCAGGAAGCAGTGGGAAAACCCAGCCAGTTCATTTCTGCTCCTGGCTACGCTCCTTGATTCTTGTTGCTGTTCCCAGTGCTGCTATAGAACTTGTGAGTGAGAACTGAACTCCAGGGAGAGTGAGTTCTTATGTTACTCTTACAGGAAGACTTACGGTCTTCCTAAGGCAGATGTTCCTAAACCTGTGGGCAGTTGCCAGAAGAGAGGTATGGGTTTCGGTGGGTCCTACAAAAAGATTCTGGCGGAAAGTGGGGCCATTTTGTGTTGAGACACAGGAAACCACTATGTGCAGCTAAGACCTTCCACCCGCCTGAAGTAGTGCATTTGGAGTCATTGCAGCATGTTTTTTCTGGCCAGGCTGGGGATGAACCCAGGGCCTCATGCACGGTAGGCGTATTTGTCACTGGGTTTCATCTCCAGCCTTTTAAAAAAATTATTTGAGATAAGTTGTTGCTAAGTTGCCTAGGCTGGCCTCAAACTTAAAATCATCCTGCCTTTGCCTCCAGAGTGGCTGGGATTACAGATGTGGATTACCACATCTAGCTCCACCAATGTGTATTTTTAAGGACAGAATAGTTATTAAAGTTTTCCTTCTGCTTGGTAAATTGTGTAAGACACAGCCTGGGGAGCAGAGCTGCTGTGTGCGGGGGCGGCCTTTGGGGGAAGCATCGGGGCAGCTGGTGGGGGCTTGGGCTGTGGGAGCACCTCCCTGCGGCTCCAGTGCTGTGGGGCGATGTTGGCGGGAAGCAAGGGGCAGCTTGTCCAGGCCTGTGCCCTGCGTGAGGAGCGAGCGCACAGGCGCACTGTCAGTGGAAGGCTGTGTGAGCAGCGTTAGCTGCTCTTACAGTTGGGGCTGGGCGTTAGCACCACGGACACCTACCTATCAGTTCCGTGGGGAAGGTGACAGAAACCCGAGCATCTTTTAGCTCATTACAGCTGTACCGAACAAGGTTGTGCCACAATGTCGAAAAATCAAGTGATTTATTTGGAAAGTATTTCAATGATTTATTGGAATTTATACCACTTGGTAATCAGTTTTGGTGGTATAAGCAAGTTGAGAGAATAAAATAATTATTTAAAAATTTTTGATGTATATATTGATTTGTATTTCTGTAAGGTTATAAACTATTTTAATATCACTGTGGAGAACACTGAAGTCTTTGAAGAGACCTGTTACCTAGTCATCTCATTAAATCCTGAGGTCCTCCTGCAAGACCACTTGGAACTGTAGGGGAGCAGTGGTGAACCTACAGCACGCGTGCCACACCGGGCTGTTCGTTATCACTAAAAGCTCTAAAAGGTTCGCCATCACTGCTCTAGGGTGTGAGAAGCACACAAACATGGGTGATGGGGCACGCAGAAGTACAGGTACTGAGGTGGCTGGTGCAGGCCTCTTATTAAGAGTGTGCTGAAAACTTCCAGAGAAGAATTTCAGCACTTTGCAGCTTACATATTTAGTCCATTTGTGTCTTTGGTATGTTGTAAGGTGCTGTACTCCCTCTGGCTGGTATCTTTGACCCTGACCTCTCAGAGTAGATTACTAGTGTTTTTTCTTTTTTCTTTTTCCCCTTCCTAAGAGGTGCAAGAAAATAGCTCTCCCTGATTTAGCTTGATTATGAACTGTCAGATTGATACCCATAGGCAAACGTGGTCTCTGTTGAAGTAAATGGGGCATCAGGATGCCTTTGTCTCAGATTAAACCACAGAACTTGAGAATCTCAACCCTGCCTCAGGAAGTGTCTTGTGTTTGAAGCTGCCATTCAGGCTGAATTGCACTAGGACATGTTAGAAAGTTACATAAATCAAACAAGGTGAAGAGCTTGCTTCTGTTTTTGCCTTCTCTGCCTTTCTTTCATGTCAGAACGGCTTTAAAAGGGAGACTCTTCTTCTCCCTTTTAATTTATCTGAAACTAGCAGGCTACCTGGGTCCAGTTTTCTAGGAATTTTATAATTCAGTTGTTCTAAGGTTTAACTGCTCGCTCAGTCAGTATTGAATGAATAAAGAAGGTAGGTCTAGCCATGTGTAGTGCTATCACTAGCACTCTGGGATGCTTCGGGAGGATTACAAATTTGAACCCAGCCTGGAAGATCCCGTTTAGGAAGACTCTGTTTCAAAATAAAAATAAATACTGGAGATGTAGCCATGAAGGCCCTAGGTTCAATCTCCAATACTAAAAAATAATGATAAAAAAAAAGAATTTTAGAGTCAGGGGAGGTGGTGCACACCTCTAATCCCAGCTCTCAGGAGGCTGAGGCAGGAAGATTGCCAAGAGTTCAAGGTCAGCCTGGGCTGCATAGGGAGACCTTGTCACACACAAAAGAAGATTTTTATTTTTAGGAAGTAAATTTTATTAGTATTTTCCTCTGTAATTTCATCTGTGGTTACTTAAGCTTTCTTTTAAAAATTATTTTATTTTAAACTTTATTATGTATTGAATTATTATAAATGTATATAGCAGTGGGGTGCAAATAGTGTTACACTCTTTGACTATGATGTTAAACTTTCAAAATCCTTAAAGGTGCTACACTTGATCTTAGCCAAAAGATCGAGAAGCGATCAAAATCCTTAAAGATGAAAGGTATATTTTTTGCTAGCTTTATAATTTTAAAAAATTTCATTTGTCTTTTTTTTTTTTAAATAAAAGTACAAAAACATATTAACAAACAGACACCAATTAGCATAAAAAATAGTACAATCACAACTAATCTATAGACAAGGTGACATGGTCTCAACAGTGGTTATTTCTTTATCCATTGATATCTTCGAAGTATAAATATATGAACCCATATACAGACATGCAAAATAAGTCAGACAATTAATCCTCTCAACAACAGAAAAAACACAAATACCAAAAATCCAAAGACAAAAAACAAAACAGGCAAACAACAACAGTAACAACAACAACAACAGCAAACCAGCAATAGTTGCTGCTTTGCATATTGATATCTTCGAAGTGTGTGTTCAGGACAACACATACAGACATACAAGATTGATCAAATAACCCGTCATCGATTATTTCTTAGCATTAAGTGATATAATACAATAGTAGAACCATGTTAGCTCTCCTGCATATATGTATATTCATATATACATACATACATTTTTGTCTCTTTCTTTTCTCCTTTCCCTCGTCCCATCTGTTCTTTGTTTTAGAACAGATTTCCTTC
>PVLD010031622.1:0-15531 GCA_004027595.1 Dinomys branickii | reverse complement strand
TATAATTCTGTATTTCCTCAGTCGTTTTTATACTAGCAGAAATGAAGATAACTTTATATTATACAGCATCCAGTGCAAATTCCCTACTATCTTATGTATAATTTGGTATTTCCTTTAATGTTTTTGTGTTAACTAATGTGAAGATAACTATGTAATACAACATCCAGTTCTAATTCCCTACTATATTCTGTATAACTTTATATTTTCTGTATTGTTTATGGCTTTTCTGGTTCATATGTTTCCATTCTTTTGTCTTTAAAATAAAATAAAAAAATTAAAATAAATAAATAAATAAATAAATAAATAAAAAACTCAAATAATATAGAATTATATAAAATCAAAAATAAAATTTGCATCTTTATTTTCCTCCTTTCACAATCTCACCTTGATGGTTCATTAGTAATAATGGTTTGGCAGGAAAATTTGGAAATTCTTGCAATTCACACACAAATATATACATTTAAAATTTTGTTTGAAGAAGGGACTGAATACAGGGCCTCCCACATGGTAAACGAGCACTGTACCACCAAGCAACATCCCCAGCCCTTTTGAAGGTTTTTATTTTGAGGCAGGGTATTGCTCATTTGCTCAGCCTGGCCTCAAATTTATGATTCTCCACTTCCGCCTTCTGAGTAGCTGGGACTAAGGTATTCACCACCACACCAGGCATAAATGTCCATCTTGTCAAGGTTATAAACAGGATTGTACCGCATGTATTTTATCATATTTGTGATAGTCTTGTAGAAAACTTTGAAAGTTTTTCCAACTTTTTCTGTGATTTGGAAGTTTACATAACATTTGGATTTTCATTTTAATGAAAGTTGCACAAAATTATCTCATGAAATTAGTTGAACTGATACTTTTTTTTTCTTTTTTTGAGACTGGGGTCTCATTATGTAGTTCAGGCTGTCCATGAACCCCCTAGGTAGCCCAGGAGGGCTTCGAACTAGTGGCAATCCTACCTCAGCCTCCCAAGTGTTGGGATTACAGGCATGTACCACCATAGCAGGTTCAATACATTTTTTATAAGAGTTAAATTTTTATTGCCTTTTCCATGTCTCCCTTGATTTTTTTTTTTTTTTTTTGCGGTACTGGGGATCGAACTCAGGACCCTGCGCTTGCAGCAAGCGCTTATCCCTTGATTATTAATTTATTCAAATGTCATATCTCCTTTTGTGTAGATTTTCCTAATACATTTGCCTAAAATTTACTGAATTCATTTCAAATTTACAGTATATTTCTAAACACATTTTTTCTGTTCATTTAAATCTTTTTGGTTGGATGTTTAGTTCAAATATTTGTCATTTGGCTAATAAATTTATTGAAACTATTAAATTTTTTCAGATTATTGCTCTGGCTACATTTCAAAGGTTTTTCTAATTAAGGTCTCATAATTATTTGCTTCCAAATAGTCTATGATATGTTTTTCATTTCCTTTTCAACTGAAAAAATTTAGATGCTTTGAATTTTCTACATGGTTAGAGTTTTTTTGGGCCATCTATTTTTTGCTAATGTCTAGTTGTATATGTCATGATAAATTTTACAGAGCATAACCTGTGATTTAGACTTTTTGACTGTAGATTTTTTTTGTATGTGATTAATTTAAAAATATTTCATTGGTGTTTAAGAAGAATATATATTCCCAGCTAGGTGTGGTGGTGCACACCTGTAGTTACAGCTATTCAGGAAGCTGAGGCAAGAAGATCACCACTTCAAGGACAGTGTAGGCAATTTAGAAAATCCTTGACTCAAAATGAAATGATAAAATGGTCTGGGGATGCAGCTCAGTGGTAAAGCAATCCTGAGTTCAATCCCTAGTGCTAAGGAAAAAAAAAGAATATATATTTTCCCCTTTAGTTACAAAGATCTTTGTTAATTCAGGACAGTTAATTGTAATACTGAAATCTTTCATATTTTTCTCTTATTTTTTTGTCTCAGCCTGTGAATTTCTGCTTGTAAGATTATTCTTGAATTTTTAAACTTCTTTGATTTTTGCCTTGTATAGTCTAATATCATATCTGTCTAGATAAAAATTTACCATTGTTTTATTTTTTAGGTGACTTTTCTACTTACCAATATAAAATATCCCTTATTTAATTTTTTTTTGTTTTAATATTGAGGCAAGGTCTCAGTAAGTCACTAAGTTGCCCAGCCTGGCTTAAACTTCCCATCTCCTGCCTCAGTCCCTCCGGGTACTGAGATTACAGGTGTGCACCACCTCACCCAACTTGAAGTACCCCCTCATTCGATGTTTTAATGCTTTTACCCATGAATTCTACCTGTTAGCATTGCCACTATAATTTCTTTTAACACTTGTTCTTTATATTTTGGTCTCTTCGTCTTCACGGTTTTTAGTCATTTTGGTTTGGGTTTGTCTTCTATAATAAATAGAATACTGTATGGTTTTTTTTAAAAAATCTAAGAGTCATTGTTTCTTTATATAGGAATTTACTCCGTGTACATTATTTATGTTTTTGGTTTTATTTCTGCTGTCTTTGTATGTTTCTTATTTATCATAGTTATATTTTCTTCTTTTGTCTCTCTCTCCTGACTTTGTTAGATTGGTTGAATTTATTTGCTCCCTCTAACTTATTCTGGCCTCCTACTAGTAGTTACCCAGCAGTATAAATGTTGAAGAAGTATGTTAACACCTGCCTTAGTCACTGTTTCATCACTGAGACACAGTACCTGACAACCACAACTTAATGAAGGAGAGGTTTATTTTGGCTGACATTTTTGGCTCACGGTTGGCTGTCTCCAAGGCAGGAAGGCATAGTGGAAGGGACTGTGGGAGGGAGTTGCTCATGTCATGGCCGTCAGGCAGCAGAGAGGAGAGGAGAGGAGCAGGGAGGAGATACACTCTTGCAGGTCAACCTCTGGTGACCTGCTCCTCTGACCAGAAAGCAAATCAGCCATAATGCCCCATGATCCAAACATGTTCCAAATGTCCCACCACTGAGTGCATGAGGCTGTTGGGAGACGTCTGAATATAAACCATTACAGCATCTAGGTATAAACCATTACTCTTTGAGTATAAAAATTAATATCTTCAGTTTTTCCCCAAGGGTTAGACAAGCCTTTCATGGTGCTTTATCTCTGCACCCCCTTCCCAGGGTGTTGTTTTGGTGGCTCTGGCTGTATTCTTCCAACTCCTGGGCTTTGACCTGACTCAGGAATGGCCCTGATTTCCTCAGGCAGGTTGAGATCCTACAAATTCAGTTATTCTCTCCCTTTCTCCCTCGGCCTCTTCCTCTCCTTTCTTCCCTCTCCTCCCTTCTTTTGTGAACTCTTAAAGTTCCAATGTGTCTCATAGTCACATGTTTGGAAAATATTTAGATTTCATCATATGTTTTATTTGCTGCTGCTTTCCTTGCAATTGCCCCCCTTCCTGTTCTCTTTGCCCTTCCTTTCACTTCTTTGTTATTTTGTTGTTGTAGCTTTGATAAATTTTTTAGAAGCGTGTTTGGATTATGAGTCCAGTGTCTTCTCTTTGTCCTTGCAAAGCTTCCTCTGCCGTTTTCCTCCCTTCTCTGGTCCTCTGGCTGATCTGCGTAGACCACAGCAGAGCCACTGCACTGCCCCTGTGGGTTTCCCTATGTGCTACCCACATGTATATAGATACTGTAGTCCCCCCACCAGAATCCATAGAGATAAGACGCAAGACCCCTAAAGATATAAAATGCAGCACATGTTCAAGTATTTGTGTATAACCTACATACATATCCTGTATACCAGTGGTGGTGAACCTGGGGCACGTGTGCTGCAGCTGGCTGTTTGTATCACTGGAAGCTCAGAAAGGTTCACTATCATTGCTGTATACTGTTAGTCAGCTCTAGGTGACTTTCATATTATCTCATACAATACAAATGCAAGTAAATAATTTTTATACTATATTGTTTAGAGACTAATGTAAGAAAAAGTCTGTACACATTTAAGATGGAAGCAATTAAAATATTTTCCATTGACAGTTGAATGTGAGATTGTTGTAGGGGTTTTTGTTGTTGTTGTTGTTCTGGGTACTTGTGCCTCTGAGCTATATCCCCAGCCCTTGAATATGAGATTGGTTCAATGAGTAGTTGTAGAACCCAAGGATATGGATGGCCAGCTGTTGTCCTTTCTTGAACACTTCTCAAATGATCCTAATTTAGATGGGTTGTTGGTGCTCTGGCATGAACCGGACTGCTATGGGCCCTCATGAATAGACAGCTTCACTTCACTGATGCATAATCCAATGGCAATTTCCTTTCAGTCCTAGGTGTCTTTCTTGGTTTCCACCTAGTTATGATGAAGTCAAATGTACAATTTTGAATACACCGTAATTCTCACATTCATGTGCAATGTGCCAAGAGTTAACAAGCAAGCCTATGGGTAGGGCCAAAGGTCCTGCTTTCCTCTGAGGAGCTCATTGGAAAGAATGCAGTCTCCTGGCTTTGGAGAGAAAGCCATCAGTTCCAGCGAAGTGCTCAGAAGCAGCCAAGGAGGGTGCTCAGGAGCAGCCAAGAAGGGTGCTCAGGAGCCACTGGAATACAGGAAACCTACCTGGTCCCAGGGAGCTGAGGCCAGTTAACAGGCTGTTTTCAGCTAGGCTCTCTCTGGTTTTCACTTTCATGTCTGTAAAATCCAGTCCCCCTGGTAGCAAAGGAAGGTGTGATAACAGTAATAAGACGCTAACAGGATGTTGTGTTGATTGATGGTATCCAACAGGTTGCTAAAAGAGACCTGGTACACTTAAACATAAAGTCATCAAGTAGCTGGTTTTAGTGAGAAACCTCAAAACTATGTGACTTTGCATATTTCTTCCACTAATCTTATGATTATTTCCCAGGGCCTGGGACGTAAGAAGATCTCCCCAGATAAAGGGCAGCATGTTTCTAGAAATTTCAATCTTTGGGCATGTGACTTCATTCCATCTTGTCTTGATGGCTTTTCAAGTAACCAAATAGCCTATGTCTACAAGGAGGCCATGATAGTCCCAAACTTCAGACGTTTTCCAAAATCTTATGACCAGGTATGGAACACCTTCAAAACTGCCAAGCAAAGCTATATGAAGCCAAAGTAAGCTTGCTGTTGACAAAAGGCCGCTTCTTCTCAGGAACTTTAATCCTCCTGGAGGACTCCTGCTGAGTTTTATAATATTACTATTTCCTCTGACATTCTAAAAGTATATATACATACATATATATATACATATATATATATGTTTGATCCAGCACTACCATTTAATCTTTGAAATACTTCTATTATTTTTAATAAGATTGAAAAAGATTGAAAAACATTAAATCTTTATAAAATAAATATATGTGAAACTATACATATATATAAACTTTTAAGATTGTCACATTTACCTTTAAGGGAGTTTTTAAAATTACATACTTTGTATATGGCTACAGTTTCACTTTTGAAATTTCAAACAAATAGAGAGAAAGCAAAGGGCTCCTTGATCACATCAAGTATTTAATCCTTATTTTGTCCTCAGAAGTTAGTCATTTTTTTTGCTCTGTGCATTTATCATCATAATACATATGCATAAATATATAAAAAGGTAAACACAAACTATGGCTTACAGTATATAATATCCTATAACGGTCTTCTGATATTTAATCAGGATCTTGGAATTCTTGCAGTGTATTTTTATCAGTATAGTTGACAGATTTCATTTTTAAATGGCTGTACTGTCCTATATTTTTAAAAATTATTCTATTATTAGTGGGCATTTGCATTGCTAATAACTTTTGAACCAGGCACAGCACCACATGAACACGCTACACCAACCTCTTTGAGTGCACACTGGCGTGTCCCCCAGGCTGGATGCTGAAAGTGCCACTTAGAGCTGGACTGGACAGGTCAGCAGGTCAAGTTACAGCCAAATTGCCTTTGAAAGATTGGGCCTGTTAAGCTCTTCCCAATTGTATCTGTGAGTTTCTGGTTTTTTTTTTTCCTCATATTATCTTTTTGATGTTTAAGAATATTTAGAAACAAAATAAATTATCTTGTTGTTTCTTATTTTGCATTTTTCTAGCCACTAGTGATGCTGAGTGTCTTTTCCCCATGCAGCGGCCCTGCCTCTTTCCTTCATTCCCTGAGCTGTATCATCATAATTCTATATCAAAGGTTCCTGTTTGTTTTTGGATATGTTTCCAATGCATGTGTTTTAGAATAACCTCACCAAGTTAAGAAAAAGCCATTGCCAATTTGGTAGGATTTCCCCCAACTTTAGATATTAATTTATTGGAAAATTTACTTTATACTGTGGTATATCTCCCCATTGACTGCATCCCCATGTTATATACTTCAGTAAAGTGTACTGTTTTCCTCATATAGGCCTGACATTTTTAATGCTTGCTTCTGCATATTTTAAAAGTTTGTGGTTATTTTGAATGTTATATTTTAAGTTGCACTTTTAGAGTGTATTGGCTGTTGTGTAAGAAAGCTGTTGATTTCTGTATATGAATCTTTTATTGCTCTTGTATTGCTTATACTGGCTCAATTTCTAATAAATATTCTAATAAAAATAAAGCTCTATATTTTTCCATTTGATTCTTTAGTGAATTTTTATATAAATCATCGAACCACTTGCAAAAGTGAAAATTTTGTATCATTTCTAACACTTATGCTTCCCACCCTGTTGTACTGGACAAGGCTAGGTACAATTTTAACACTAGCACAGATAGCAAATATCTTCTTTCTTTCTTTCTTTCTGTTTTTTTGTTTTGTTTTTTGTCTTTTTGAGTCAGGGCCTCGCTATGCAGTTCAACCTGGCCTTGAGCTCACTTTGTAACCCAGGCTGATCTCAAACTTGCAATGATCCTCCTGCCTCAGCCTCCTGAGTGCTGGGATTACAGGCATGTGCCACCACACCTGGCAATGAATATCTTATTTCTGACTGTAACAGAGTTGCTTTCAATGTGTAAATAATGTAAAGAAACCTGACTTTGTTGTAGATTTCAGATGGGTAACTTTTATGTTTATCTAGTTAAGCATGTTTTCTTCTTTTTTATTTTAAAGAGAATTTTTTTAAAAAACAAAAATAGTACAGAATTTCAAAACAAGATGATAAGAAATTTAACAATGTTTATTGTGTTGCATATTGTTATCTTTAAAGTAGTTGCTCAGATTACCAGATACAGGTTTATAAAATTGATCAAACAGTATAAGCACTATTTCTTTCAGTGAACTAATAGAAATTAGTAATACCATTACCTTAGCTATCATGTATATGTTATACATATGTAATATAATCCCCATCAAAATACCACTAGCATCCTTCACAGATCTACAGAAAACATTCCTAAAATCTATCTGGAACCAGAAGAGACCTAGAATAGCAAAAGCAATCCTGGGCAACAAAGGCAAGGCAGGAGGCATCATAAGCATGTTCTTTTATAGGCTTAGTTCCCTGTATTTGTTGGCTCTGAAATATTTTTTAAGTATGTATACATGTGAAAATTTTCAAAGAAAATAAAGACAGTAAAAAAAGTTTCTCCTCACATCCCCAGCTCTGTGTCTTCATTTTCTGTCCCAAGACTAACTCATAATAGGCTGTGTGTGTCTGTCTCAAAGCAGGGTATGTATCTGTCTCAGTTTGTTGCTTGCACACACACACACACACACATGCACTGAACAAACACCATGGTAGATACCACTCCACTATTGCTTTCTCACACTTCTTCACCAACTACACATATGAATATGTTGCACTTTACACAAGTGGTGTGTATATCCTATCATAGTGGTTATATTCAAATCTGCTTGTCAACAAAATGTGGCTGCTTAATACACACTGTGGTTCTTATAATCCTTGGATGGCCATTTAAACAGTTTCTAGTCTTTCCTTAATGTAAACAATTTGGCACAAATATCATCATAGATACACATTTGTATTCACCTATGAGCATTTCTATGTGTAAACTCATAAAAAGAAACTTGCTAACTGGAGAATATGTGGATTTTCAATTTTTGTAGCTCATATTGTCAAATTTCCTAAAGAAACTCATGCTCCAGATAACAGTTTCACTGACCAGATGTGACACATGAGGCCTATTTTCCCATGCTCTTGTGTCATCAAACTTTATATTTGCCAATTTGTTAGCCTAAAATTAATATTGCATTTTAATTTGCATCTCCTTCAACATATAGAGCTATTATTGAGAAGTCATTAATATTTCTTTTGCTGTGAGCTGTTTATCTGTATCTCTCATTAATTTTTCAATTAGATTGTCTTGTTCTTTAATGATTTGTTTGATTTCTGTACATGTTAAGGTATTAAGCTTTTCGACTCAAATGTGTTCCATTATTCTAGTTTATTGATTTCGGTTCCTGTGTTTAACACACACACAACACACACATTACATATATATATATATATATATATATATATAATAGAATTTATTTCTCAGAGCAGTTGTTTGTATGCATGCCTGTGTGTGTGATGAGGATCAAACCCAGGGCTTTGTGCATGCTAGATAAGCCCTCTGCCACTGAGCTAAACCCCCTGCTTTCTTAGAGCAATTTTAAGATTACAGAAGAATTCAGTGAATGTACAGAACTCCAAAACACCCCTCTCCACACAGATGTCCCCTCCAGAGTTTCTCCTGTTCTCAGCATCTTTTGTAGGCACTGTACACACCCGTATTTTTAGTTCTGCACATTTTTATATGTAGTACAGTGAATGAATCTTTTATTTAATGGCTTCTGGAATTCGAGTCTTGCTTAGGACTTCCTAAGTTTGAGGTTATTAAATCAGCCTGAGAGTTTGTGGTACAGGCTTTTACCATTTATGTATGGGGTGAAATTACAGCAATGAATGTTCTGATATTTACTGAGATGGTCAAATAAATTTTGTATATTGATCTGTTAATGTAAAAAGTACGTTAATGGATTTCCTACTCTTGAACCAACTATCATTGTTGAGACAAGTTCTAGTTGCTCACAATGACTCTTTCTTTTAATACATGAAGAATTTGATATGCAAATACTTCACTTGCAGCCTTTTCTGTAATCCTAATTCTAGCTACGAGTTGAAGACCGCTTCCTTCCCTTTTCTTTCCTCTGACGCTGCTGACATGAATTGCAGCTACCCAGAGTGTGCCGCCGACGCCTCTGAAACGGTGCTGTTTTGAGGTACGGATCTGTGAATGCCTTTTCAATCTATTTCATGAAGAGTGGCGTGCGCAGTGTTCCTATTTCTTCCTCTCTTTTTCTCATTGTGATGTTATTATTATTCATTTATTTATCTAGCTTTGGACCCGGGAATCAAACTCAGGACCTTGTGCTTGCCAGGCAGGGGCTGTACCACTGAGCTGTATAACCCCAGCCCTGTTTTTAGAGGAAATTATTATTTCAGAATGATTTTAATGTTTAGCATTTTGATTTACCCTTTTAGGGCTGTGAAGTCCTGTCTCTTTTTTGACACTTTGGGTGTTGTTCACGTGCCTCTGCTGTTCACCAGCTCTGCACTTTTGTTGCTGTTCCTCACTTTTGATCTCGATTTAGGTTTCCGTGTCTATTAATCCTTCCTTGGGTTGATTTTGATTTTCCGTTTTCAGCTTCTAGTGAAAGCATAATTCAATTATTTTCAGTCTTTCCATTTTCTTGTAAATGTAGTTAAATCTATTTATTTGAAATACACACATACACATCATCACCGTCATGATCAGCACCATCACGCTTTCCTTGTTGTTCACTTTATAATAGCTCGTGACAAGTGCTGGCCTGGCAAGCGCAAGGTCCTGAGTTCGGTTTCCAGTACCAAAAAAAAGAAAAACAATTGCGATTGCTGTCTTTTTAAGGCCAAGAATCCTTAAAAGGTGTATTCAACATTTTATTCTTTTGTTAATTTTTCATTGTCAATATTTTATTAACTGATTAATTTCTGTATTTAGGTCAGTGATTAAGATTTGTGTGATTTCTGCTTATTGAAAACTTTAAGACATTCTTGTGGTTCAGTACATGGTCAATTTCTATGATTGTTCTATGTATGTTTATTGGGCATGCAATCTCTTCATTTAAGTCACTCTTAAAAAATTATAAAGCCACAGGGGGAGAATCCTTAAGCTTCATCTTCCAGTTTAATAAAAGGCTTTTCAATTATCTATTCTGTTATTTAGCCAGTTAACTGAGGTTTTCCTACAACCAAGCAACAATTCAATTTCAAAGGTCTCTGTATGGCTTTTATTTAGGAATGCAGGGTTTAATTCTGCTCAATGTCAGTTTTACTTATTGTGATACCTTGTTATTTCCCTCCACTCACTTTGCTGCCTCAGGTATCACTATGTGTTTGCGTCTGTTGCATGGTGCAAACAATTTGTGATTCTCGGGTTGGTGCTCATGTTGCTTTTTGAGGACCCTGGATAGGTCATTTACAAGTGGTGTGTATGTTCTTTTCACATTGTCTCCCTGTGGGTGGGAGAGGGGCGGGACAGATGGCCTGGACAGCCATTAGTTGAAGGGGCTCCCAGTTTGTCTGACACCTTCCTGGACCGTTGTCCTGACCCTCTGTCCTAAGTACATACTCTCAGTTCACGCACCTTGACACTGACATAGATCCAGGTCATTGCCTGGCACAGAGATCTAATGGGGACCAGCCCTGGCAAAGAAACTATAAATAACTTACTTTAATGGCCTGGGCCCCGTTTCTTCCCAGTTTACTGTCTCCATACCAGTACCCCTAGAGTGCAAGGGAATGAAGACCTGACTAGTACACAATTTGATCCTGTCTGCCTTTCATCCTTTAGAAAATCACAATCACTTGTCATAGGTACAAGGTAATCTAAAAGCAAACAGTGAGAAACAAACAAACCAATGTGGTGGAATCTATCTGGGCGTCACTGCCTCCTAAAGACTTCTCGTCCGAGGTCTGCCCTTGGTTTGTTGAAACAGGAGATTAGGAAGCATTAGAGAACTGTTAGGCATGTTATCACCAAAGCCAAGGTTTCCCCCTCAACCTAAACAGAAGGTTTGACACAGCATAGAAAAAGAAATAACTTTCTTAATATGTAAGTCAATATAATTTAGTGCTGTATCTGGCAACCACTTAAAATCTGCCTCCCACGCTTTTGGAAATATAGAATACACACTTTTATGCTCAGTAAAACTAAATCTTAAAAAATGACACGCTGAAATACAAAGAATATCAAGTGACATCTTAAGCATCCTAAATTAGTCATCATGGTTGTTTCTGCTTTCTGCTCCTTTGGAAGGAAACCATGCTGGCCTTTCCTCTTGTCCCTAGATTCAAAGAGAGGCTGGGCTTTTGTTGTGGTTTATTTGAACAGAATGTCTTATAACAAACAGCTTTTGTGACACCAAAAGATGTCCAGGCCTGCTTCTTGGGTCTCACATTTAACATAGACACAGTTATTGGATGGTTGAAAATCTTTGGCAGATTGCACTGTACACAACTCTCAAGTACTTAGTTGAAATCTGGGTCACGTGACTTTAGTTCTGCCCATGAAGAGCTCTCTGCAAAGTATATCACTACCTCTTTCAGAAATATTGTTATCCAGGTACACTTCTCTCTGATTCTCTTCCTCCTACTTTTCTCCCAGGGAGTCCTCAAAAAAGAAATCTTCTGTCTCTTCTCTTTTTTTTTCTGCCCAAACATCAATAATCTCCAACAGAAGTGATGCATAATTCAATTTCCTGGGAGTAAAATTTAAAAAATTACCAAAAAAGCATACAGCACCAAATCTGCAATTTTATGAAAGAGGAAAGTGGGGATTAATGAGTAGGAGTTGAATTTCCCATCTAAAGAAACACAAATTAAACAACTTTCCCTTAAGTCACAATCTTTCTTCACTCAATTGATGTCTGTGTAAAAAAGAACACCATTCAACCACCTCCCAGTTCTCAGTCCACTGAACCAAGAATAAAAGGATACTTCACTTAAATGGAAAGTAGGTCTGGGGACCCCCAAAGACAATAACCTGCTTTTTGCAAATAAAAGTCTTCAATAACTTGGCACAATGTCAATGACTTGCTATTGTTGGCTCTTTGTTTTAGTGGGTTGTTTTGAACAGAGAAATAAACAAACAGCCAGTTAAAGAAACCCCAACTTGCTAATCAATTACATGCAGGTGTTTATAGATTTCTTCTGTTTTAATGAATTAGACTTGGACTTGTGCCATCCTAGAAATGACTTAGACACTAAAAGAACAGAGGCTGGCTTAACAATAATGTTTCAGAAGGCTGCTGCCTAATAATAGTTCTAGAACAATACAGGGAAGCTCCAGTTCTTCCTGTGTATGTAGAAGGCAGGTGCATAACTACTTTGTCTCTATGTCAGCAAAAATTTTGTGTTCTTAGCCACCATAGTTAAAGGAGCACACTGATGATTTCTGTTATGAAAGCAAATCTTAAATGCCTCTTACTTTTAGACAGAAATCACATTCTCATTTGGTCCATTTTGATATTCACAACTATGGTTTAAAGATGGCCTCGTGCTTTTTGTTGTTTAGGGCACCTGGGGGCTGTCTTTGACCAACGTTGTATTGCTCTGGCAGTTATGCTTCAGAATCAGACATAGTGGAGTATTTTTCCTAGCTCGGCTGGTAACAGCAGGAACAAGCTCCACATCATGCTATAGTAGTCAGTTGCAACTCCAAAGTTAAGGATGTATTGCTGCTGGCCACAGGACATCGTACTTAATTCAACATTTTTGTTCATCCACAGAAGAACTGGCCCCATATTGAGGA
Source organism: Dinomys branickii (assembly GCA_004027595.1). Classification (NCBI taxonomy): domain Eukaryota; kingdom Metazoa; phylum Chordata; class Mammalia; order Rodentia; family Dinomyidae; genus Dinomys; species Dinomys branickii. Next base: position 2,839 of record PVLD010031622.1, on the reverse strand, counting down.
TTCGTAGGGGAGAGATAGGCGTCGGGAAGCAGGGCTTGAAATGATAAGCTAAGTATAGGTTTCCCATATGTTCTTCAGAGTTGGGGGAGGAATCTGCGCTGTTATGGTAACACCATAAGACCCACAAAACAAGCAAGAATAATCAGTTTTCCTCTGCTCTTTACGGCTGCCTATCCTCTTTGGTCCTAGCGTGATGATGGGAACCAAGTCCTCTTCGACTGTCTTTGAGGCATAGCTGTCCTGCCTGAGCCCTGCAAAAGGAGATGGTGACCCCCCAGGCACGAAAAGGAGTCACTGTGCTCATCCTGGTATGTTGTGAGGATGGAAAAATGCTACATGTGAAACACTGGGCGTTGCCTTTGGAAGTACCCATCAAAACAAATGAAAACATCTTGTTTAAAACATATTAAGCAGACATGTTACCAATATACCAAACTAATGTCCCCAGATATTAAATAACAAATCAACCTCTTGTCAGAGCCTGACTCACTGAATAAATGGAGTGAATAAAATGATAACTCATGCACTTGGCTATGGCTGTATGAAAGTGCTGAGCGTGTTAGGTGTGGCGTGTGATTTCTACAGAGTAACCAGAATAACCCCAAATGTGTTAATTCTTTCCTAGTTAAAAATTAAACATACCTGCAGGTTCCTAAATTGGGTAATACAGACACAAGAATGCACATTATGTTTTCTTCCCTCTGCTTTTCCTTGTGCCCAAATAGAAGCTGGCATAAGAAGGCTGAGATTCAAAGATACTCACTTCCACTCCACTCCCAAGCTAATCTAGCTGCAAGGTGTGCACAGGGCAAGCCCAATTCTGAAGGGGAGGAGCAACTCTGCTTATGATTCACATTGTACACGACTACTTAAAAGATCAGTGGTGGCTGCGAGGGAAGACAGCCTCCTCTGCTAGACAAGACACTGCTATTCTTTAGGCCAGAAAAAGAAATGCTAACTCATCTTCAATATTCTTCTGCTACCTATAACCTTTGTGTAAACCATATCTAGTGCCAGCCATGAAAGACTGTATCAGTCCTCCTCCAACACATGCCAATGCGGTTCCAAAATGGAGCAGAGGAATCCCAATATAATTCCACAGGGAAAGTCTTCTTGTTCCCCAAAGAATATGTTGCAGCACCAAATACCTGAGATAGTCTGTTTTTCAAAGAACAATTTGGTTTTGCTGATACTCAGCAATCTGAGAGTTTGGTATCTTCAAGTGATTAGGATAATTTGGGTTAAAGTAGACAGTGTTTGCCAACTGGAATCTGCACTATGCTGTTCATTTCCTAATATGGTCCTGCCCTTTCCCATCCCCAACCCTACCAGATGGGCCCCTTCCTAATTCCTTCATTCCCTTCTGTAAGGCTGTGTAGTCACCTTATCTTGTGTTCCAGCAGGAACACTGTAAGCCATGCCCAAATGCTGCTGTACGCATTCCTCAGCTAGTGACTATTTTCCAAGCCCTTGCTCTGTGTTTAGCACTGTGCTGGCCTCTGGGGTATGGGGTTTAGCCCATGCTGGCTCATAGTGCATCCAGACTAGACTATCTGTCAGATAGAGAAACATAACTGCCCCTGGCAATAGCCAAGATCTCAAGCTAAGGATGCCTGGTAAATGCAGATCAGGCAGTGATACTTTGAAAGGTCATAATTATAATTTTATTAAGCTGTGATCAGGGAGAGAAGATAAATGTCATAGCAATGTGTTAAATATTGGATACATATTATATTAAAGGACAATTATGAATTTGTGTTTCTTGTGTGCATTAAAATTTGGATGTGTGTAAGGAGGAAAGCTGAGTCTAATTTTTATCTGCTGGATAAGAAATTGATTTTAATTCTTTCTCTGCTAATTAAAGGAAAATTAGAAAAACCAAACTACTTACAAAAGCACTAAATACATTTTGATTACTTATGGATATAAGCAGTTATTTTGGCTTCATTTATTTATTTACTGAGAGCCTAATGATAGGTAAAATGAAGAATTAATAGTGTAATAGAGGGATAATGGGTTTATTCAGCAGATGGAAGAAGTCTGCTGTTTTCCCACCTTACAGTTGGGAACACAAAGTCACAGCATTTGCTCTTGGGTGACGCCAGGCAGCATGTGGCCTCTGCTCAGATGATGAGAGCCGGTGATCTCCGATAGATGAACTGGGCTGGGGGAGCCAGGGAGAGGGCTGTAAGTGGATTCACTTCCAAATGCCCGGGGGAGGCAGAGGGAAGTCTCTTGCACGGACCTAGGCATGGTGACTTAGTTTGGGAATAGTTCAGGGTGAGGATGACACACAGAGGGAGGACAGGTGGTGATAGCTTGAAAAACAGCCAATGAATTCTTTGCATTTAAAACAACACAGATTTATTATGGTTCTGGAGGGAGGTTAGAAATTCATAACAAGTCTCATCAGGCAAAAGTCAAGATGTCTGCAGAGCTGCTTTCCTTTCTGAAGGCTCTGGGGGAAATTCATTTCTTTTCTCTGTCTGAAGGCAGCCTTGACATGAGGCTCCTTCCTCCACTCTCAAAGCCAGCAGCATGGAATCAAGTCTCCCTCACTTTGTATCTCTCTGGTTCTCTTATGAATCAATCTCTCTCTCAATTTCCTTCCTTCCTTCCTTCCTTCCTTCCTTCCTTCCTTCCTTCCTTCCTTCCTTCCTTCCTTCTTTCCATTTTCTTCTTCTTCTTCTTCTTCTTCTTCTTCTTCTTCTTCTTCTTCTTCTTCTTCTTCTTCTTCTTCTTCTTCTTCTTCTTCTTCTTCCTTCTCCTCCTCCTCCTCCTCCTCCTCCTCCTCCTCCTCCTTCTCCTTCTCCTTCTCCTTCTCCTTCTCCTTCTTCTT
>PVLD010031621.1:0-15532 GCA_004027595.1 Dinomys branickii | reverse complement strand
TGACTAAATTTGCATGTCTGTATATGGGTCCATACATCTACAATTCGAAGATATCAATGGATAAAGCAACAACTACTGTTGAGACCATATCACCTTGTCTATAGATTAGTTGTGATTGTACTATTTTCTATGATAATGGGTGTCTGTTTGTCAATATGTTTTTGTACTTTTATGTTTCTAAAATAAAAAAAAATTAAAATTGAAATAATGTAGTTCAGAAATTCAATTTCTGAATATGTATCCTAATAGGTAAGATCAGTATTTAATCAGCCTAACATGGTGCCACATGCCTGTAATCCCAGCACTCAGGAGGCTGAGGCAGGAAGACCCCTGTGAGTTCGAGCCTCACTTGGGCTCCAAAGTGAGTTCAAGGCCACCCTGTACTGCATATTGAAACTCTGTCTCAAAAAGGCAAAAAAATTAAGAATATTTAAAGACATATTTATTTCTCTATAAACAAGGTTTAGAAATAACCTAAGTGTTCATGGACAGATGAAGCATGGTTAAGTGATATGTAATAGATAATGGATTTTAATTCAACCTTGAAAAAGAAGAAAATGCTTTCATTTGGGAAAATGTGGATGAACCTAGATGATATTATGCTAAGTTAAATAAACCAGACACAGAGATACTGCACAATCTAAGAGAACAGAGTGGGAATTACCAGGGGCAGGGAGGACAAGAGGGATAAAAGAAGCAGTTTGTCAAAGAGAGCAAACTTTCAATTATGAGTTAGTGCTTGAGATCTAATTTGGAGCATGGTGACTGATTCAATAAGAATGCACTCACCATGCACGGAACTAAAATGGAAATGGATCAAAAATCTAAATAGTAACATAGAAACAATCTGCTGGAAGACAGAATAGGTAGAACTCATAAGGACATAGGCAAAGACTTTCTAAAGAGGACCCCTGTTACATAAGAAATAATACCAAGAAACAACAAATGGGATCACATTAAATTAAAAAGTTTCTGTACAGCAGAGGAAAGCAACAGAGAAGAGATAAGCTACAGAGTAAGAAAAATGTTTAGCAGGTATTCCTCAAGGAAGTAATACTTAGAATATACACAGAATTTGAAAAATTAGGCACCCCCAAATTTAAAGGTCAATTGTTAAAAATTGGCATCTGATGCATAGAGATTTCTCAGAAGGAGAAGTACAAATGGACAATAAATACATGAAAAAATGCTCAACGAAAATGTTGGTCATTTCAGAAATGCAAATTAAAACAACACTGAGATTCCATCTCACATAAGAAAGAAAGGCTATCTTCAAGAAATCAAATATTAACAAATGCTGTGTGTAAAAATGAAGGCTTCCTCATTGTTTCATTGTATTCAGAGTTTATAAGGGAAAAGACTTAAAATAGGACACATAAATATATAGGATTATTTTATAATATTCACTGAAACAGTCAAATACAAAAGAGTGTGGGAGATTGGTCCACATGCTAGAGACCCAAAGAATCTAGATGATGGCCTGGATCCACTGGCAATCTCCTGCAAGAGTCCAGTGGAAGACCTAGAGCCCATAACAATTTCCTCCAGGAGTCCAACTGGAAGCCTAGAGCCCAGGACAATGTCTCGTGCAAGTCTCTGTCAAGGATCTGCACTGGGGAGGTCCAAAGGCCAGTGGTGGAAGCTAGAAAGTCTACACCAGCAGGATGGAGGATCTGCACCGGGACCAGGAAGCAATGCTTAAGGGAAGGACCAGACTTCTCCCAAAAAGAACCTCAGCCAACCTCAGCAACAGCGAGGACCTGAGCTCCTCCAACTATGGGAACAGCTGAGTTCATATCAGGAAAACCAGCACAACAAACTTCTCCAGGAGAATCAACAGCACAACCTACTCCCCTCCACTTCTCCTTTTTATGTTGTTGGCAACAGTCTTCAAGTAGGCCTTCCACACCCATAACCATGTTCATTCAGTTCAGCTGGGTGATGCAAACTGAGCATTAGTTCATCCATCACATGTTGGAGAGTAAACTAGTACACTGGCTATGGAAGTCAATATCATAATTCCTCAAAAAACTAAAACTAGTAATTCCATTTGACCCCACTATTCCCTTTCTGGGTACCTTCCTCAAAGAGTTAAAGACATCATATTATAGTGATTACATACACCCATTTTACAGTAACACAATGCATAATAGTGAAGTCTTAGAACAGTCCAGGTGTCCATCAAAAGATGAGTGAATCAAGAACATGTGGTATTTATACATAATGGAGTACTGCCCTCTTATAAAGAAGGACAAATCTCAGTCATTTATAGGCAAATTGGTGCACTTTGTTATGACATTGTTAAGTGAAAGAAATCGGACACGCATCCAAAATAACATACGTTTTCTCCGTGGGTTTGTGCTGCATGCCTGTAATTCCAGAACTCGGGAGGCTGAGGCAGGAGGATCATTGTGAGTTTGAGGCCTGCCTGTGTTACAAAGTGAGTTGAAAACTGTCTGAATTGCATAGTAAGACCCTGTCTCTAAAAGAAAAAATACATATATTTGGTTTCTCTTATATGAGAAACCCAGTACCTAAAGTGCAAAATAACAGACAATAAAGGGAAAAGATTATTGTAATACAGTGTGGCCAATGTATCTTCGAGTGTTTTTGTATTACTGTTTTATGTGTTTTATACGTATTTTTGGCCTGTACTCTGGCTGTGAGTATGTGCTTATGATAATTAACTTGACAGTGACTTACAAAATAAATAAATATGATGCTGACCAAAAAAAAGGAAAGCAAAGAAAAAAGCCTCGGAATATGGCATGTTGTGAAAACCCTGGGTTCAAGCTTCAGTGGCAAAAAAGAAATGGCCAAGATGGTTATGTTTATATTATTAACAAAGCACACAGTCCTAGTGGTTTCAACACACAGTTTTTATCTCATGGTTCTATAGGTCACAAAATTGTTTTTAGACTCACTTGGCCAAAATCACAGCATCTGCTGAACCGTATTCCTTACTATTAGGTGAACAGAGAATTTGTTTCCTTGCGCATTATGGTGGTTGCAACAATTCAGTTTCTCATGGATTTAAGAATGAGGTTTTCATTTTCTTGCTGGCTGTCAGTAGAGAGCCCTCCTCAACAGACGACCTGGATTCCCAGGCTTTCAGGTCCTAACTCCCAACTTCCAAGCGACGGCAGCAAGTTCCTCTCCTTCTCCTCTCCCCTGCACCCTCAATGCAACAACAAAAAAAAACGTGTTGGGAGCCACTGGAGCTGGATACTGGTCAAGTAGTCAAGCTATCTCATTGTTGAAAAAGGCATCCTGCCTGACAATTACAGTCGTGAGTCACTAGGCAACATTACCCGCACATGATACTAACTTTGGCAGTATATAAAATAAATGCCCCTACTCTTGAATTCAGTCCTCTACTCGTCAGGCAAGAGATAACTCCACCTGACCCTGGCTTGTTGTCTCTTCTCTTTATTTTGTAAATCCTTTTGCTGTTTTCTCCTGCGGACCACGGACAGACATTCAACTCCAACAAAAACTCTCTGTTTGTGACTACATTGCAACTGGCTACAGAATCTGGGATATTCTTCACATCTGCAAACTCCCTTGTGGCATGTATATAAGTACATTTGCTGTTAATACAACACAATCCCTCAGACTGATGCTCTAGAGAAGCAAAGATTCTTAGTTCAGTTGTGGAGTGTGAGAGTCCAAGTTTGGTGGTACTATGTGTTTGTCTTCTAGTGAGGCCCTGGTGGTGGACCATGTCATGGTGAGACACATGTGGAGAGATCACATGGCAACACAGGGAGCCAGAGGGATCCAGGGGCCAGGCCTTCGTTTCTGTAGCTCTCATAGAAACTAGGAGGGTTCCAGTGAGAACTACATTGATCCCATCTGAAGGTGGCTCTCTCAGTGACCTGATCACCTTCCACAAGGCCCTGCTTGTTAAAAATTCCACTACCTCAATGGTCACACTGGTGATCAAGTCTGCAGCATGTGAAGCTTTGAGGGACACAGAAACTGTGTGCAGATCACAGTACCCTATAAGGCAACATATTCACAGGTTAGGACATGGATGGGTTTGGGAGTGACATTATTTTGTCAATGGGGTCAATGTTAGGATCAATGTGAAAGACATTTTCTAGTTTATGGTCAAGGTCATATTAAGGCTAAGCTCAATGTGAAGGTTGGTAAGGAGTAGAATAGTTAATGATCAAACTACAGATGAGGGTCAGCATACAACTAAGGGTTACCGTCCAGCTGAAGTTCAATTTTGTGCCAGGAAGTTGAGATAAAAGTCTCAATGGAATTAAGGTAGTTAAGGGTGAAGATCAAATGAAAAGTCAGGCTCTGCCTGAGGGTCGATGTTAGGAGTAGACAAAAACCATGCTCTGGGTCAGTACTGAGGATCACACACACCACCAAGAGTAAGCATCAAGGTCTAGGTCAAGTTCAGTTCAAATATCAAGCTGACATCATCATCAAACGCAGGTGATGTCCACTGTAAGCCAGGCTTGCAAATCTATGTACATCTACCTCATAGAGCTCTGATACCTGCAGAGTTTGGTGTGGAAGATGCAAAATCTGTGTTCTAGAGATCTAAATGGTCTAAGGCAATGGTGGAAGACCTGGAGCTCACTGCAGAATCCTGTTGGAGTCTGTATCTGGAAGCTGAAGGGCCTACGTTGGGAAGCCAAAGAGTCTGAGCTGGAAGGCCAAAGAGTCTACACTGGAAGGGTGAAGACTCTGCACTAGAAGGGTGAAGGATCTGCACTGGAATACTGAAGATGGATGGTGAAAGACAATCGTGAACACTGGAGCGCCTCCAAAGAATCAGACCTGAGACTTCCTTCTTCTTCTTTTTTTTATTACACTCGGGCTATAAGCCTATTAGCTGGTGCTAGGGTAGGCCTTCCTTCTTCTCCAAATCCATCATGAGGGCATACCCAGCAGTATGCTAAGCCAATCAGCTGGGTGTTTCTTACTCAAGTCAACACAAGTTAATTATCACAATCTACTCTTTGGCAACTCGACAACCAGACACATTTTCTTAAGCCATACTTAGATTCTAGATAAAGACAAGTTCATAAGTATTCCTAAGTGGCACAACAATCCTGTGTACAAATAGAAACACACTAATTCCCTCCCCAGAACAGAAGCCAAGTTTTTCTTTTGGTGATGCTTACTCTCATACTTTTAACAATACTTAAGAACCAGTATTAAATCTATCAACATTATGTTACAAGGAATCGTATCAGGAGAGAACAATTACAATCCTCATTTCTGTAACTGATGATGGAGACATAGCGGTAATACCTTCTTCTACTGCCCATTTTGGATTCGCTTGGCCTTCAGCAAGTACCTCAGCAAGTCTTTATTCTTTCCTTGGTGGTATGGCCTGTACCTTCATTCATGAAGGCTCTGGTCCATTTGTCATCCGACCTGCATTGGGTTGTTGTAGTTCCCACTGACCTTAATAACAGGGCTTGTTAATACTAAGAGGCACCTTAGGGGATCTGCCGTATGCCACACATGTTCTTCCTTTCCTCCATTGTGGAGTAATAATCCAATTTCCCAATCGTCTGGATCAGCCACCCCTGCCAGCACCATAACTCTCTCTTTAGTCTGTTTACGCACAGGCATGTGGTGCCCCAAATGACCAGGATGGAAGCCTTAGCTTCCAGATGAGTGGAGTCATTTTTGTGTTTCCTGCCTTTTCACTGACTCTGGTCAATACTGTGTTGCTCTTCCTTGCATCATGCAGAAGCTGTTGGGTTGAGTTTTCATCGTCCCTTGCTATTTTTAAGAGATCTATGTGCAAGATTTCTAACCACAATCTGTCTTCTAGATCTGAGGTTCTGCCCTAATATTGGTTCTTTCTGCTGCATATACTTTCAGTGGAATTTTTGTCCTGCTGGATATCTGATTGAATCTGTTTCCTAAATTCTGCTACTTTCGTATGTTGAATATTGATACTTTTTGTCCGTTTCCTAAGCCTCTCGATCTGTTATCTGCTCTGCTCTAAAGTAACTAAGCATGTCTTTCATGATCATCACAATCTCTGTAGTTTTCTGAGAAATTATTTCTAATTTGATTTATTTCTAGAGTCTCATTCACTTACTTTGTCACTTCCACTGTTACCCCTTCAGAGAGTCCAGATTGGTGGCTTTGGGATTCTTCCATCTCATCTCACTGCCCCCCTGGGTTTCCTTTTTGGTGAGCTAGATGTCTGGGGTTGTATCCTGTTTAAGTGTCTTCTCATTTTCTGGATGTTTTTGTTTTGATTTTCTTTTTGTTTTTTATAGAAGACCACCTGGGCAACCTTCCTTGAAGGAAGAGCAATTGTCTTGATTTTGGCTGAACTTGACCCTATTTCCATCTATTGGTATGTACTGAGCTGGCTAGGACTTTTCCTCATCTCTTCAGTTTGCTTTCAGCAGTACATAGAAGTCCAGCTGAGGCGCTGATCCGTAGTCTTTCAGAGGACAGGAAGCGGTATCCCACACACCCCCTCACACACCAGTGTTCCCTTGTGTGAGTCAGGACGAGGAAGGATGAAGAGCCAGTGCTTCATGCTGTTGGGTAGGATTGAGCCTCAAGCGTTGAGATAGAGGCTATGGCTTCTCAGGCCTTGAAAGAAGCACCAACCCCAAAACATTAGATACTATCTCAATTGTGTTATGCAGATTACTCTTTCTGCATATCCTGCTCTCTGCATATTGCAGAGATGGTTTCATGCCTCCTACCTAGCCTAGCTCACAGCGCTCTCACACTTCCCACCATTCTCACAGTCATTCATCCTCAGGCCACTCTTATCTTCACAAATTAATAAAACCAAGGTTAAGGCCTGGTTCAAGTCTTTTGATCCAGCTAGCCATCACTGTGGCTGGACTTAGGAACCCTTGGATCCCCATAACTGCAAGTACGAGTTAGTGTCTTTATTCTTGCAATGGGTTGCACTGGAAACGGTAGATTGCTGTTAATTCACTAGGATTCCGGTAACTTTTCCACGGCATTACAAATGTATAATTCCTGCGTCATGATGAGGACAAAGAGGGCTCCCTATATTTTATTTTGTTCTTGTTAAAATTTATTTCCTGGGTTGATGCTTGTAATTTGCCTATGGCAAGCAACTTTATTGGTAGTATTTAGAATCCTTAGGAAATGACTACCTCTCCGAGGTGTCTTCCAGGTGTAGGTGGCTCTGGGTTTTAGATCTTTTGTAAGATCGTACTTCTTCAATTTCGAGGGATGAGAAGTGGCTGCCTACTGGGCCCAGCTTCTGCTTCTTAGGGACTGGCTGATAGTGCGATATAGCACACCAGGAAGAACAACTGGTTAGAACAATTGTGTCACTTTGGCTAAAGTAGTACAAACAGCAATAACAACAGCATCACACATAACCTATAACATAAAAAATGAAGTCACTATCAATTTGCCACCTTTATCCATATGAACTAGATTTGTGGTTATATAACAAAGTCTAAAATAAACCAGAAAATTGTATGCAGTAAATAAGCCCTTAAGTAACAATCTTACTCTTAGGGGAGATAATTTAAAAGAGGATAGGGGAAAAAATAGAGAACTAGAAGGTGAGGAGGAGATTAGAAGTAAGGCTGGAGGACTAATGTAGTTCTTGCAACTTTGGGAAACTGGAGATGAAACAAGAGGGAAAGAGAGAAGGGATAAATAAAAGCAAGAACAGAACAACAACAAAAGTACTAGGAACCATGTTTACAGTCAGATGAAAATAAAAACAACCAAGGAAAAAACAAAACAAGGGAAAATAAGAAAAACTGTCCCCTTTCTGTCTTGTCTCTGCTGTCACTGGCAGACAACATGGGCAGACAGAGTCCAGATCCAAATTGATTAATCCCAGCAAGCTAGCTGTAGCTTTACAGTGGGGTATTGCATAGTCCCAGGGATCCTGCACCTTTATTTCCACTGGAGTTCAGACTGGTTTCTGGTTGTGAAGCTAAAGCCAGACCTGTTCACCCTGCAGCAGCCTATGTGTTCCCTCTGGTTTGAACTTGGCCTGACTTCCTGCCAACTTCAACTTCACTCCCTTACCCTGACACTAGGGGCTGCGAGATGGAGCTCAGTTGTCACCAGTTGCTTTGAGTTCTGAGCTCAGCTGGCCCCTCACCAAGATGGCTTCCAGCCAACAGGCCTCTCCTGGGGGGCATCTGAACCCAACTAACTCGCCACCCACTGCAGATCTCTGTATCTACTGCACTGTTCCACTCATGCATTTCCCTGTGGAGGCCTCTGGGGTCACCAGTAGTCACCATGCATCTGCAAGTTGGAGCCACCCCTCCCATGCAGTGAGTCCAGGCTCAGCGCTACCTGCCACCTTCTACTTTGTCCTTAAAGTCTCTCTCACTATTCTACGTGTAGTCTTCAATTCTTGCTTCAGATCTTTCCTGGGTTCTTGGGACCCACTTCCCTCCTCATGTTGCTATATTCCAGTGTCTGGACTCCAAATCTCCAAGAGGCTCTTTCTCTGCTGCTCACCAATGCACCCTCTTCCTAGAAGTACAGGCTTCATTCCATAATCGGCTGGCTTTAAGGCAGGGTTGGCATGATCAAGGAGAAGATACCAAAAGCAGCAAGGAGGAGGGAGAGCAAGACTCTTGCTGTCCCTTGTACTGTATGCAAGCTACTTCTCCTAGGGCGTGTGTAGCATTCACATCCTTAATCCCAGCATTGGACCATGAATCAATCACAAACTCTAGATTCAAGGGCCTCTGAAAAGCATATGACCACATAAGCCTTTGGGGGACATCCAGACAGAAACCCTAACACTGAGGGTGGTTATGGGGACCTCTGACTCACCAAGAGAAAGGAAAGCAAATTATGTGTTTAAAGACTTATAAGGCCAGACTGGAGTGTAACATCTTTGCAGGAACAAACAGGCAGAAAAGTAGTGCAAGACCACTTTCTTTAGTTTTAAATTTTAGTTATTAGTAGCATATATTTGTTACATATAGGTCACATTCACAGCAGGAAATTTGTACCTGTACGTAACACATCTTAATTCTTCTGTACTTTTCCGCATTCTCCTCCCCTCCCTCCAACTCTTCTTCCCCACATTTATACAGACTTTGTTTCCGTTCTTTCCTACCATTCTCTTTTTCTTTCTCCTCTTCACTTCTTTCCTTTCACCCTCCCCCTCCCTATTCCCTCTCCCATTTGAACATGCTCTTCCTACTTCCCAGTTTCTATCCTTCATTATGTTCCAAATTTACCCTTCGGATTTCTCTGTTTTTCGTAAGCTTACTTGCTGTTTGTATGTCTTCCTCTGAGAAATTTCTATTCATTTTTGATTCTCATTAGTAGATTGAGTCTTTAAATTGGGGGAGGGTCTGGTTTTTCTGAGTTCTTTATATATTCTAGATAGTAATGCTTTGTCTGAGGAATGGCTGGTAAAATTTTTTTCTCTTTAAGTAGGTTATCCCTTTACTCTGTTGGTGGTTTCCTTGCTGTGCAGAAGATTTTCAGTTTGATGTAAATCTCAGCTCTTGATTCTTTGTAATATGTCCTGTATGATCAGAATTTTGCTCATAAAGTCTCTCCCTACACCAACATCTTCTAGAGTTTTATTTATTCTATCTTCTAGCAGATTTAGTGTTTCTCTTTTAATATTTAGATCTTTGATCCACTTTGATTTTAGTTTAGTGTGTGGTGAGAGATATGGATCTTGGTTCAATATTTGGCATGTGAAAAGCCAATTTTCTCACCACCATTTTTTAAAGAGGCTGTCTTTCTTCCAGTGAAGATGTCTTGCCCATCTGTTGAAGGTAGCTGAGTGGACTTCGGGTTTTTTTCTGCATCTTCTATTCTGTTTCATTGATCCTCAAGTCTGTTTTTAGCCAGTACAATGCTGTTTTTATTATCATAGCTTCAAATCAGGGTTGTGGTGCCCCTTCTTGGCTTTGTCACCCAGTTTAGTTTTCCTCATTCTAGGTCTTTTTAAGGAAAACATGGTAACGTATGAGTCCTTTTTCTAAACTAAATCCTTAGTTCAAGTTCAATTGCAGTGTTGGAATTTTGTGATGAATAACTTGGTTTGGGGTTGCAGTTTGGCACTCAGTCTATTAGAAGGTCAACATCACTGACCTTAAGTGTACTATGGTGCCAAATCATGTTTTCAGTAAGTTAGACATATTAAGTGCTGCTACACTATTTTTAGTTTGTGATGGTTTTCAAGGGTAGTGGGGACATACAACTCCATTATAGATCATAGAATGGGCCAGACATGGTGATGCATGCTTGTAATCCCACCACTCTAGGAGGCTTACATACTAGATTCTCCAGCCTGGGCATCTTAACCAATTTTTGAGATCTTCTCTTCAAAAAATCCTTGACGAACACTCAGAAGCCCAAGACAGTAGGATCATTGTGAGTTTGAGACCAGCCTGTGCTACAAAACAGCTCAAAGCCATCATGAACTGCATAGTGAGACCCTGTCTCAAAAAGACAAAAACAAACAAACAAGCAAACAAAAACCCAAAACCTTTTATGTAGTTAAATGTTTTCTATAAAACCATATAAGAATCATTGACATAATTGGGTTACACTGTGAATATACTCATTTTCTGATAAAGGCGTTCTTCCAGAATTAACTTCTGCTTTTCTCTTTATTTATGCCAGGGCTGGGGATATAGCTAAGCAGCACAAGCACCTGCCTGGCAAGCATAAGGTCCTGAGTTCAATCCCGGATACAAGAAAAAAAAAATTAACATTTATGAGTAAAGTTATGTTTACCAGGGGGAGTTTTGGACTCACTTTGAACTAATTTGAAACTTTATTTTTCTATTGTGCAAACTTTGGATCATCTTTGAGTATCCAATGCCTGCAGAGGAGACTTTATTTTATGAAATTTATATTTATTTTATGAGAAGTGAATTTATCTTCAGTTGGGATAGAAAAAATAGTTCATCATACTTACTGACAAATTATTCTCAATTCTCATTTTGTGAATAGAAACCTTACAATTGAAGGTAAATATTGAGAAATAATTGTAAATAAGAATAAAATGATTTACATGAAAAAGGACAAAGAAGGACTCTGAAACTATTTTTCTTCAGAAAGAAAAGACATTGCATATAAAGCATTGAAAGCTTGGATGATATTGAACAGTGACAAATTGTGAATTAAATAATGGTAAGAATTGCCTTCAAAGTTTTGTAGAAGTGTGGCTAGTAGTGTATACCTAGCCAAAATGGATATTTTCATAATCTCAAATTTTAGCTCTTCTATCTCCCTCTCTCAGGAAACTACATGAGAACATGTTACACAAAGTGCTAGAGAAAGCAGGAGAAAAAATCATAGAACAGAGGAAAAATGGGAAACAACTTCCTGACACTGTGAACGAGGAATCCTAGGGTAATAATGGAAAAAGAAGTTGTGTAAAGTCAGCTAATACAGACTCTCAGGCAGGAGAGCACAGACCTCTAGGGAAATATTTCAGAAGAAAGGAAGAAGGAAGAGTAGAGGGGAAACTAGTGGGTAGCTGGTGTATTTTTGTCTTCTGTGTTTATTAGAGGTTTGGAGAACTCATGAGTGATTTATGTATATAAAGGGTACCACTAAAATGGAATTTTTTTTAAACTTTAGTCCTTCATTAAGGTGTACAAGAAGTAGGACATAATTGGGATACACTGTGCACATACTCATATTCTGTGAACATACTAGGATCATAATATGAAACTGTGATTTATGCAGACATTTTATGAGATGAGAAAAGTAAATATTGAGGAAGAGTGAAGAGAATCAAATTTTTGCTCATTATAATGAGAACTCAGTGGACAATGTATAAAATTAACTAAAAACTGACATTCTAAATTTAATATTTTAAAATGTAGGTATAAAACCATAATAAACCTCTAAAATATGCTTTCAGGGAATAGGAATGATGAGTTGAGGGGTGATGTTTTTCTTTTTTATAGTTGATACATTGTGTCAACTTGGGGAGTCTAGAGGTTTGGCTGAGTGACTCAGCAGGAAGCCAAGGTGCTTACTTTGTATACATCCTGAGTCTGTTGAAGAGGAGGGCATGGAGATTATGTGAGAGCTATAGGGCGGGTGGGTGGGGGTAGCCTGTTTACAATGTAAGGGAAGGAAAGAGTCTGCTTGCCACCATTCCTCCCTTTTTGCTGATTGATTTTGCTGTGCTCTGCTACTATGAACGTTTGTACTGTGCCATGTGCCACTCTGCCTCAGAACGAGGCAAGCATGGAATGAAACCTCCACAAACTATAAGCTAAATACACCTTTCCTTCCTTCATTTTGGGCCTTGGGTATTTTATCTCAACAACGAGAAAAAATTAACCAAGACACTCTTTTATAAATCTTGAAAAATCATCCATCTTTAAAAACAACTACATATAGTTTTGTGACAGGATTATACTATATCTCAAAAAAAAGTCTCAAATCTGTATTTTTAAATTCTAAATTATGATTTGAGGGTAGTTTTTCTCCACTACAAAATTTATAGACTGGAGAATACTTTTTCTTAATTTTGTCTATATGGAACTCATTTTAGTAATGGTTTGCACTAGATGTACTTTTGAATTTGTATTTTTATTGAATGTCCAATTAACTTCCCACCATTTATTATTCTTTGCCAAGTTATTTTAATTGTTTTTGTGGTGCTGGGGATGGAAGCAGAGCCTTGCACGTGCTAGGAAGGCACTGTAACATTGGGCAACAACCTTAGTCCGCCAAATTATTTGAAATGGCATTTAGATCATTCACAGTCCCCACCAGGGCACTGTTCTGTTGGTAGAGCTGATGCCTTCGTGGTCATAAAAGGGAAAGGTGGAGACAGTGGGAGTGAAGATACACTGGGGGCTTTGAGGGAGACCCGAGGACACGGGAAGGTAGAACTGTTGTTGATGGATGAGTAGGCATTCAGGGAGAGGGCCACCAAGGAGTCATCGCAGGCGATGTAAAGTCCCAGATGGGGACAGTCATGGATGCGCTTTTAGGGTCTCCCACTCTAGCTGACACTGTTAGAATCTGTACATTTCAATAACAACACTTAGAGATTATTGTCTCCTGGAAGGTATATCCAGAGTTGGCTAGCTTCTGTAAGAATCTGTCATGGTTAATGCTTTTAACAAACTTTAAAAATATTAATAAATCAACTCAAGCCAGATGCGGTGGTCCACAACTCTAACGACAGCACTTGGGAGTCTGGGGCAGAAGTATGAAACGCTGAAGACCAGTTTGGACTATTTGACACCGAGAGTCAAAAAACAAAAGAAGAAAAGAAAAAAACTATTTCCTGGAGTTAGAATTCTTGGTTGAATAACAGTATGTAATACAGCATCCAGTGTCAATTCCTTGCTATTTTCTCTATAATTTTGTGTTTCCTTTATTGTTTTGTGTTAACTAATGTGAAGATAACATTATGTAACAGCATCCAGTGCTAATTTCCTGCTATCTCATCTATAATTTTGAATTTCCTGTATTGGTTTTGTGTTATTCTGGCTTAGATATCTCCATTCTTTAAAAGAGAATTCCTGGTTGGGAAAACTTTCATTTGTTGGCACCCACGGGGAGTTTTCACGCCCCGCACCTCTGAGCGAGGCCCGGCCTCCTTAGCCGAGGCCCCGCCTTCCTGCCCGAGGCCCCGCCCCTGTGCGCACGCCACGTCCTCCGTCAGCGCCTGGCGTTTGGGCGGTTTAGCAAGGACTGGCAGGCGGCCATTGCCTTTCGGTGCTCTCTTCCAGCGCTCTGCACGCCTAAAGTTAGGCTTAGGCTCATAACAGCGGAAGCCTAAGGAAAGGGACGGACTCGCACGAACGACAATCCCTGAGTGAAGGAGGCTTCAGTCCTCCTGGGCACCGGATCCGGAGTCCCCGCCTCCCGCAGGCTGCTTTGTTGCTAGACAACCGCGGGCGCCTCTGCGCTCGGAGTTGCAGGACCTACAATCTGTGAGCGCAGATGGACCAGTACTGCATCCTGGGCCGCATAGGGGAAGGCGCCCACGGTGTCGTCTTCAAGGCTAAGCATGTGGAGGTGAGGCCGGGGTGCGCGGGCCGCCTGGGGAACGGGCTGTCCTCTGCCCCACGCCCTGCGCTGCCGACACACGGGACAGCTTGCTGACCTCCTTTAAAGGGCCACGGCCGCCGTCCCATCCCATAGTAGTCCCGGACCCGCTCAGCTGCCCCGCTCCATTGCGGCGCTGTGGGATGGCGCCCTCGCCAGGGGGCCTTTCCCGCTGTTCTCTGGCCCGGGGTGGGGGGCGCTCCGGGAGGCACGCTGCTCTTTCTTGCACAGACTGGCGAGATCGTTGCCCTCAAGAAGGTGGCCCTGCGGCGACTGGAGGACGGCATCCCCAGCCAAGCCCTTCGCGAGATCAAGGCTCTGCAGGAGATTGAGGACAGTCAGTATGTGAGTGGAGACTGGGCTAGGCGGGGCTGCGAGGCGGGCAGCAGGTCCGAGGCATCACCTTCTGGCTTCCTTCACTCGTTCCCACTTCCTTTTGCCTTCATGCACCTACCTGCCACTTGCTGAACCCTCTCCGGGGATTTCCTGCCCCACCCGCTGCTCATTCCTCTGCCTCCTGAAACTTTATTTTCACCCCTCTTTTGCTGCTTGTTCACTCTCATTCGCCTGATCACCATCACTCTCCTTCACCTAATGCCTCAATGACTCATTGACTCATTTCTTCATGGACTCATTGCATTCCTTATTCAAAAAATACCATTTTTTATCAGAACATTTCGTGGCTTTTATTTCTGCTTTCCTGTTGGGGATGGAACCCAGGGCCTACTGCATGTTAAGCAAGCCCTCTACCACTGAGTTACACCCTAGCTCCAGTGATTTTTTAGTTCCTTGTATGTTCTGCAGAGGCCCTAGTAACTATTTTATATACATTGCCATCCTAAGTCTTCTTTATTGCTCTCCAGGACGAGTTTTGGGTTCTTTGTTTCTCTGGGAAGGGGTAGAGGTTCTGTCACTAGCTCATGGGCCCTCTGCTGGTCAGTGGAAGCCTTGCCCCTGAGGAGACCAGTCTTCCATTGAGCTTTCCGAGTTCTGCCCTTTGCTTTCTCCTACCAGAGCAGGGAAAACCAGCCCGGACCCATCTCCTGAGAACTCTTGTATATCTCCTGGCACAGGGGTGTAGGGCTCACCGTGCTGGGTTCTCACTGCCCTGTGCAGCCTGATGATGTC
This sequence comes from Dinomys branickii, assembly GCA_004027595.1. Lineage (NCBI taxonomy): Eukaryota > Metazoa > Chordata > Mammalia > Rodentia > Dinomyidae > Dinomys > Dinomys branickii. Next base: position 385 of record PVLD010031621.1, on the reverse strand, counting down.
CACGTGCGGTCTCCATCTTCCTAGTTCCAGAGATGACTTGATTGCTGGTGCCCTTCACTGGGTCCTGCGATTTAATGGCTGTAGAGGAAACAGGCTCATTCTACTTCTTCGTCTCCAGATGATTTTGCAAGAACTGACCTTCTCTTTGAGTATTAGCAGAGAATTAGAGAGGGGAGCCGCCTTAAGTCTGCAAAGCAGAGCAGTGTGAGCACCAAGCCCAGGCCCTGTGTTACCATCTCTGCCAGCCTGGTCCTGTCAGGGAATGGACTGACGGTTGCAGGGATGGCAGAAGAGATCTGGTGAGGTGAATCTGGCACCTGACATGTCTGCCCACAGGTGGTACAGCTGAAGGCTGTGTTCCCCCATGGCATGGGCTTTGTACTGG
>PVLD010031620.1:0-15534 GCA_004027595.1 Dinomys branickii | reverse complement strand
ATATTGTGTTTTTTTGCTGGATATCTGGGATCTTGATTATTATATGCCTGTGCGTGTTTTTCTTTGGGTTATGGATCATTGGTGTTCTATATGCTTCGCTTAACTGAACTTTAGTATCTTTTAGCTTGTTTGGGAAATTTTCTGCTATTATTTCATCAAATATTCCTTTTATATCATTTGTGAGATCTCCTGCTGTTTCTCACACTCCTATAATTCGTATATTGTTACGTTTTGCCTCATCTTGCAGCTGTTGGATTGACTTTTCTTGTGTCTTTGATGATATCACGAGATTCTTCCTTTTTCGGATGCAATCGTTTCATATCTTGAAGTTATGAGGCTTCCTGGTTCCCTTGTTTCTTCATCTTCAAAACTTGTTCTGGGTGGGGTTGAGTTTTGAGACTGCGTTTTGCTTCTCTGTTTTCCCATTTTTGGTATCAGATTCAAAATATGGAGCTATAAATTCCAAAGGCAGTTCAGCAGGCGGAGGTCTGCTGCAAAGGCTGCTCCAATGATTCCTTCTCTTTGGGAGAATGTCCCTTAAGCTTTCTGCTGAGATTGGTTCTTCTGTCTTCCCTTTTTTGGGTATCTGATTCAAAATATTGATCAGTAGATTCCCCAGTCAGTTCAGCAGGCAAAGGTCTGCTGCAGAGGCTGCTCCAATGACTTTTCTTTGGGGGAATGTCCCTTAAGCTTTCTGCTGAGAGTTCCGCTTAAAAGGCTGTACAGATATTGGTTAGATACTCCCTACCTAGTGACCTGGGTGAGGTGTGTAAGACCGCTCCCTCGCCTTCCCAGGGTTCCCTGCAGGTATAGGGATGGATCTCCTCCCCCACTCGGTGATCTAGTCGCGAGTGCCGATATCTCACCAGTTTTTGGAGTCCCTGCAGGCAGGAAGGTTCCAAGGTGCCAGTCTATCCTTTGGGGCTTTCTGGGCGGCCTGCCCGATGCGTGCGAAATGTGGGACTGCTTGGCGTTGCCGCCGCCAAAAAGCCGATCTCTGTCGGGATTCGCCGGAAAGCTGTGCTGGCTCGGAAGGCGGGAGGGACCGAGCTGGCTGTGTTCTCAGGGCGTTCGGACCCAGCCAAACTTCCTCCCCGTGCGGAGCGTCTCTGGCTCCCAGCGTTTGGGGCCGTCCGCGCGACCTGCCTGATAGGCGCGAAACGTGGGACTGCCGGGCGTCTCCGCCGCTAACAAGCCGATCTCTGTCGGGAGTCGCCGGAAGGCTGCACCGGCTCGGGAGGTGGGAGGGACCAAGCTTGCTGCGCTCCCAGGGCTCTCGGACCCAGCCAAACTTCCTCCCCGCGCGGATCGTCCCTGGCTCCCAGCGTCTGGGGCTTTCCCACGTCTCGCCACGGCAGCCTGGTCCGCCCTATCGCATCTCCCCCGGCATCTCAGAGAAATAGGCCCAGTTTGAACTTCCCAGCCGAGGTCCCGGCATTCACGCTCGCCAAGTCTGTCTCGATCTGGTGTTGTTTATTAAGGAGGATCGCTCCCTTGCTGCTCATCTGGTCGCCATCTTCCCATCATCCCCCCGATTATTTTCAAATACTCTACTTTCACACAGGTTTATACTTGCCCTATGAGTTTCCTTTAGCTTGTGGAAAGCCCTAAGTATACTTACACTGATGTTTCTGATTGTTCTGTCATTGCTAGTTCTTGGAATTTACATTCTACCATTTGTTGGTCTTCTATCTGTTGCTCTTCAACATTCACTTGGTTTTTACTTTTTGAGACTGAGCCCATTTTCAGTGAGAGTTATTTCCGATGCTTCTTGGGAAGACTACCAATGTGATGACGGCATATGCCTGTGCCAGAGATCTGCTAATTTCTCCTATCTCCGGACAATTCCCATCTTAATTTCTCAATATTGGATTGAGTGGATCCAGATCTCCCATCTGCAGTCGTAAGAGCCTGGAGTTCTCATTTCTCGGTGGTGTTGTTTTCCTGTGGCACAGATGTGTGGCGAACTCCACCATCAGTTCTCCAAGCCCACTCACAGTTGCCTTCTTCTCTTTTTTTAATGGACTCATCAGCCCTTCCTAACTCCTGGTTTGGAGCATGTAGATCTGAGAGTGTAGTGAGAACTGTCTCCCTGTGGACTTGAAATTCCAGCTGCCAGCAGTTAAAACCTGTCTTTATTGCTTCCTTTCATGGTCCGGTTTGGTGTCAGTTCCTGCCCATTGCTCTGGCTTTCAGTTTCCTTTGCATTTCTGACAGCTGAGGATTTCATTTCTTAATTTTGAACTTGGCCTAGGCATTTGCATTTTATATTGTTTCAACATTTCCATGTGTTGAAGTCAAAGTCTGTGTTGTTTTGTACCAGTTCAGCCAGCCACATGCAGCTGAGATTTCTCAATACAAATAGGTGGCCTTCCATGAGTTGATTTGCTGGAAGAATGGTCAATCTGGTTATCTGGCTATATCAAAAACCTCACATTCAGGTGAAATTCGGGTTCCCAAACTTCACCTTCAGCTATATTCTAAATTCCTCAATCTTATCTGATAACTCCAATGGCCCAGCCTAATCCCCCAAACATTCCACATAATATCATACCTGGACATCTCTGCTTTAAGAAACTCAAAGGGTGATTTCTAGACCCTATTTCTATTTTTAGTAGTGATATTCTGTGACCTTTATTATGGAAAATGAAAAATGGGTTTGAAAGCAGAGTTGACTATGAAATCCAGGTCATTAATCTATTAAAACGAAATAAAAACCAAATGGGAGAGTGAAAGTATCCATTCAAGATGCTGAAATGGCAGCAGATGACGCTGATGAAGTGAATCATCGAGTTCTGCCTCAGTGCTACAGTCCTGGATAGGCAGCATCTTAAAATTCATTCAGTTCTCAGAGCTTAGCCCTCCACCCTTAGACAACATTTGCTCTGGCCTCCGTGGAAAGGGTAGCCTGCTGAGAAGATAACTGTTATAATTTGTGTATTTCATTAGACCAAGGAGCTAGAGATCACTCAGTCTAAACAAATCTGGCTGCTAATGGGCTAATATATTATGAATATAAAGTTAGAATTGCTGGAGCATCAGAGAACTGAAGAGGTGGGGGAAGTACTTAAGGAATCAAAGAAATTGCATTTGTAAGCTTCATTTATATACTGTATACCATGTGAATCAATAATTTAAAAATGTACAGTGAAGGGCAAAAGGAAGTTGATTGCAATCTTCAAAGAGTCGGCAAAAAGAAAAAGTAGCAGTGCAAATTAAACTCATTCAAACGAGTAAAGACTGTTGGTTAAAAACCTAAGAAAATTCAACTAGGCTAGCAAAAAAAAAATCATTATTCCTGGAATAGATAATAGAGGAAAGTAATAGAATATGAAATGTGAGTTAAAAAGAATCCCATCCAGATGTTTGTTTTGAGAATTTCTTTCCACAGTGTAATTCATGAGAATTCAAAAGGGTGTCCTTAGGAAGGCTGATGAACATAAAAACAGAAGGTCATCACCAAGGTAAAGGGAGTTTTAGTAATTAAAGAAGGATCTAATGAAATGAAAAATTACTGTCTGAATCTCCCACCTAGCTATTATCCAAAATAAAGCCTATCTGCTGTAAAACAGAAATTCATACTTTATCATTCATTTCTTATTTACTATTCAATTTGGATTTATTTACCTATCATTTAATTTGTACTTAACTATGCATCCCTTTGTCTCTGTGAATATTGTCACATAATGGAATAAACTCAGCAATGTAGAGTATTCTTTTCAAAAAAACTTTTCCTTCTCCTCACATGCATGCACAAGTATACAGCAGAAACACACACATATTCATACACACACACACACACACACACACACACACAAAACACAGTCAACTCTCAGGCATCTTGGAGTAGAATACATAAGAAATTCCCAAGGTGGGAACTCCAGTTGATTAGATGACTGAATCTTTTAAAAATTTGCCTCCTACTGTCCTCTTGTATGGCCTTTGTCTTAGATTCAAACTGAGCTTTCATTCAATAGATGATGGTTGGGCCAGCTGATTAGGTTCCTGAAAGGAATAATGTAGTATGATTCCTCTTCTCAGAATACATAAAATTCCACTGAGGCTTACTGTCTCATCAGTAAAGTCACACACACACACACACACACACACACACACACACATATAGTCCATTCATATGATAACATATGTGGTATATATGATATGTAATCTATATATTGCACATATATGATATACAGATATGCAACATGACCAAAAACTAGTATGTATGTCTTGGTTACTTTTCTCTCATTGCTGAGACAAAATACCCAACACCCAAAATTAAGGAAGGTAAAGTTTATTTAGCTCACAGTTTGTGGAAGTTTCAGTCTATAACCAGCTGGCTCCAAGACAGGGTGGTGTGGCACAGGGGCAATAGTTCAAGTTGGTGCAAGACAGCAAAAGTGGCAAGAGCACAAGGGCGGGAGAGGCAAGTCTCTTTTTCCACCTTTATTGTATGTCGGCTATGGGCCCATGTCCACACCATCTCTGTACCCTTCTCTTCCACAAGCTGAGGATGTTTACAAAGTAAGGACCCTGGCTCCCTGCTGAATCACTTTAAAGTTTTAATTTGCACTTTTAAACTTCTCAGGTTGACACAGTGAACAGCATCCTAGAGCAGCAACGGCAGGTCCTTGTCACCCCAAGATGTAGAACTGCTGAGTTAAGCTTCCCAATGCCTCAAGTTGATACAACGTATCAATCATAACAACATCTACACAACTTTTTATATTTATAAAAGATACAATATGGTTAATCTCTCTCATAATACTACCTCTTCTAACACATTTATCCCGTCATTCTTTGTATTTTCTGAAGCAGTTCTGGAAGTCTTCCTTCATGAGTATCTTTAGTTACAATGCTGTAGCTTCCTCAGTGTCCTGAAGCAATTAAAAAAAAGTTTACCTTTCATGGTTATTTTGACTTTGGGAAAGAGGCAGAGGTCTCATAGGGCCAGATCCAGCGAATGAGGTGAATCAGGACACACTGTAATGTTTTTACAAGCCTGCCATTCTGTTGGATGTCACTCAGCAGCAGTATTTACTGTAGTCTTGATCACTCCTTATAAAGACACTCCTGAAAGATGATTTTGTACCACATCTGCAGCATATAATTACAACCTTTCTTGAGGTATCCCACCAGTTGATGTAAGGCATACTTGATCAGTTCCACTCTATCTGTCCTAATAAAGACAAGGGGCCCAAAGTGAACAAAGAATTACTGGGCTGAAAACTGGATCTAGGAAAAGGCTCCTCCAAATAACAAAAATCCATACCCATATCCATGCTCATGGCTGTTTTATTTGTAGGTCTATATTTTGTCTACATTTACATCTATATGTTTACACATACGAAATGTGTTTGTGTTACTTGTATTTTTTGTATTTATACCACTACTTCTATGATACTATATGTAATTATCTTAATTTTATATAACCACACATATTGCTATGAGTCTAATTCAATATCTTTGTCAATGTGTATTTTTGTGCACGCATATATACACCCATCAGGTAACATCAAATTATTCTTATGGTACTTTCATCAACATGCAATTTAAGATGCATTTCTTTCACAAAGTAATGGGAAGCACCAAAAATAGATATAGACATGATAAAGGTGATTTAATACAACCTACATGAAATGAGAAAGCAATATTTTATGGATTTAAAGTTGAAAAAAGGAATATTGCAAGCAAAAACAGATGTCATGGGTCAAGTTCCCCAAGAAAGAGATTCCCAACTCAAAATGTGGCCTGTGATACTCTCTGGGGAGGGTCCTAACAGCAGTACCCTAACAGCAAGTGAGGCAACGTGACCAAGCAAATGGGAGCACTGAACACAACCAGAGTTGGGTGACTTGCAGAGATGCCCTAGGTCTAAGACTGAGGTGCCCTTACATCCTGCCTGGATCAGTGGTAAAATGTGACTTCCCCAGTGAGGCAACTTAACCTTGGCAAGAAGCTCCCTTTCTTGGGGGACAGTGCCTGGAGATGGACTCAGATGTGGTCAACAAAGGACATTCTCAGCTGCTAGGGAAAGATGGGTCTCAGACCTGAAGGGGAACTTTGGTGGTGCTCTGGATCATCACAACTTGAGATCTGTGAGTCCGTCTCACTTTTTAATGTGGGCTACAACTAAGCCCAAATTACAAACCTGCTGTGCTAACAGACAGCCCTCCAACCTTTGTGATTTTTCCTTCTGAAAATCTGACTTCTTGGGTCAACAAATCAACTGCAGTCCAGTTTTTCCACATGGAAAATGTTTTTCATCACCTTGTAGAGAAGTAAGACTCCACACACACTTTGCAGAAAAAGAGAGAACTCAGCTTCATTGCCTATAAATTAGGGAAGGTAGTAATAGTACTGACCACATGGGGTGGGGTTTGCAGGATAAATTAAACTACCCAGGCAAAGGTCTTCTAAGGGTACCTGTCATAGTTATTTATTACCAGCATTTTTTGAAAGACTGTAAATTCAATATCATTTCATAGTTATGACTGCTTGTTCAGAATCTGCTTCAAAAACTACTTAAAGGTACATAACAAACAAAGATGGGGAGGCCCAGATGATAGGATGTAGCAAGGAGGAAAGACTGGTCAGGACAGCATTAAAGAGTAACAGAAAGCTGTCACAAAATGTCACAGAAAAGGCCAATGAGTTGGACAGTACCATGGAGGGTGTGTTAGAAAACTGAAATGGAAAACAAAATAGTTGACATAGTCTTAGAAAGCAAAGCGCATTTCTCATCCACATACACACCTAACAGCACCCATTGTGATGTCCGTGCAAAAGATCTTATTTGTGTTTTCAGAGGAAATCAGTATCTGGGCCCAGTTTGAAAGGTGACTTGAGGGCTCATAGTGGTTCAGAATCAGTGCTTCACCTACTGTATTCATTTTAAGTGCTTAACTCTCTAGAGCAAAGGTTCTGTCTGTCCAGTTCTTTTCAGAGCTGGAAATGTAGACATTCAATAAATAATTCCTAGCTATTCATGAATACAGGCAAAAAAAAAAAAAGAAAACCCACTTACAGAAGAATTGGGAGCCTACCCAGCCTTCTGACATTTTAGGTTCCTGTGACGTGTCTCCTACCCAGCTCTTTCTAGCCAATAGCCAGGGACTTTATGTTACATTTGTTAACTTTCATGTCACTCAGAAAAACAGGTAAGTGTCTTTTTGGTATTTGGTTTTCTTGTCAGAAGATATGGCTTCAATAGACAGTTGGCATTGAGAGAGCAGAAAGGTAGCATTAGTTCAACTCTTCAAAAATCAAAGCCATCATAGGTGTCAACTATATTCCAACTTTTAACTGCTCATATTTATTTAATTAAGCTGGGTGAGCTAATCAGGCACCTGGGGTTCAATATACAGAGTCCATCAAAGGAGGTTGCCAGGAATCTGGGACCATTCAAACATGGGTAACACTGTACCCCTTTAGAATATCCATATGGCCAGGTTGGACTGCAACAGTATTTCTTAAGTGATTATGTAGGTAAAACAACATGGGGCCTAAATCACTCTTTTTTCCATGTCCTAGGGCAGACACTGACCACCTTCCTGCAGGGATTCCCTGGGCAACTTCACAGCATGCATAGCAACAAGGGCCACCTAGTTAGCAGTCATCCTGCACTCTCAGCAGAGGGTGGTAGGCTTCCCCCTTGATTCTGTAAGCTCGTGGATCTGTCCTTTCCCTCCACCCTTCCAGGTCCACATCAGGGCTCCGCCATCACCTAAGCCCTTTGCTGCTGGCTCTCATGGTTCACAAAGTTCTTGCAGGAAAACCATTTCCAAGGATGCCCTCACTCTGTCCATCTTCACAGCTGGAGCGCTTCAGGTATTGGGAAGGGAATGTATGAACACGGTAAAGGTGATATGTAGATTTTTGTGTTTATGTCCATGTGCATATTTTTCTAGAGATACAGCTTAATTAATTTAATCAGGTTATCCAAGGGCTTGTCATATGTAGGTCTGTGATGTGGTTTATTCTAGGCTGAACTTAAACTGAGTTTATATCTGATTCCACCACTGACTAACTGACTTTGGGCAAGCTACTTATTTTCCTGGGGCCTCAAGTTCCTTATCTGTAATGACGGACAGCAAGAACATCTACCTCTGCAGTTGCTGTGAAGGTTAAGTGGAATCATCTGAGGTATCTGGGCACACTAGATTCTCAGTCTATATTTGCTTATATTCCAAAAAAGTTCAGAAATGCTGTTGGGAATGTTCTTGGTTAATCTGCTAGAGGGAGTCAGACTATGGAGGAGTGTTGATCTGAACTATGTACCTTTGGGCTCTTTTTTAAAAAAATTATGCCATAGTATTATGGCACTGACCTGCATCAAGGGACAGCATAAGGGGCTGACACCATGGTGTCTGCTACTGTGGCTATGGCAAGGGAGGTTGCAGACCATGTTCATCAGAGTCCTTTTTATGAGGCCCCACTAAAGAAATCTCATGGCAGGTAAGGACTCAGAGCAAATACCCCAGTAAAGTGCTCAGTATTAATATCTCATCGACACTGGGCACCCAGTGAGGAACACCACAGCCACCTGGAAACTGGGCACCATCTGAGGTCCACCTCCAGGAGGTCCTGGGAGCCTGTGATATGTATGCATGTCAATGTTTTCAGCCTGCCCATATTTTCTGATTTTTGTCACCCATGCTTTCTCTTTGGCCCCTCTTCTCTCTGTTGTTTATATAATCCTGCTCTGATATACATGCTTTCACAGAACACCTCAACTCCACTGAGGAATAAAGCCGTTATATACATAACCACAGAAACAGACCCACACAGCATAGATTAGTGTCTTGTTGCCCATTATGCTATTTTTTCTGTTTTATGGGTGCTGCTCTTCCTGTTTAAATGAATTGTGATCTTCTGTTGTCATGAAAATATGAGAAGTTGGGGTGGGGGTTGGTGGGTTATAAACAGATGATAAAGCAATCAAGACATTCCTAAGATGCCCGGCGGCGATCGTTTCCAAAGAAAAGAAAATTATGCTCAGAAAAATAGTATACAAAAAAGAGAAATCTCTTTAAAATTAATTTTGTTTATTTCCTAGAAAGGCATATCTTAGAGGGCTAACATATTTTTAATTCTTAGTCAGAGAGAACCCCAACCTCTTTGTTGCCTTAGATCTGACATTCCAGAGAGGATAGTCCTCAGGCTTTTCATTTAAGCAAAGAAAGGCAGCTGCTAGGTTTCCCCTAACCCGGCATTTCTATTTCACACATAAGCCCACTGGCCTTAAAGTACAAGAATGAGTCTTAATAGGCCCATAAAAATTCTGGAGGATGTTTCTTAGATTCCCACAGAAAAGGAGAAATTATTAGTAGATCTCAATTCCTTAGAAGTATACACTAAGGGTAGCTGTTTTTTCTCTTTCTTTTCATAATCCTGTGGTAGCAGACACATCCATCTTCTTCACACTTTCTGTACAGTGGTAGCGTCCCCTCCACTGTTACAAAAATTAGACGAACCCTGGAAAAAACAGGCTGAAGTAATTATAAAGTGCCTAGCAATTCTGATGGTAATACCTCACATCTGTGTTGTACTTCACAGCTTTTGAAGTGTTTTCTTAAATATTGTCTTATGCGATCCTAATAAAAATTCTGATTTTAAAGTCTGCACTTCTTTGCTAGTTCATAAAACTCATAAGGGCTGAATCATTCCTTCTCAAAAATTTGTATGACAACATCCTAACCCTTACAACCTTAGAATGTGACCTTGTTTGGAGAAAGGGTCTTTACAGAGGTGATCACATTAAAATGAGGCCTTTAGGGTGGTCCCTAATCTAATAAGACTGGTGGAAAGAGGCTGAGAAGAGGAAATCCGACGGCAGACACATCCCCAGAGAGAAGGTCGGGTAAACATGGAGAGAGAGACCGGGTGATGTATCCGTAGACCAAGGAGCGCCAAAGATTTCCAGAACAGCTTCTCTTTAATAGCCCTTGAAAGAGCCTGCCCTGTGGACACCTTCCTCTTGAATATCTAGCTTCCAGCACTGCCAGGCAATGAATTCTGTTGGTTAAGCCACTTAGTTTGTGGTTCTTTGTTATATGAGGCCCACAAAACCAATACAAAGACCCTTTATGATCTGGCCTTCTGGCATTATCGCTCACCTCCCCTGATGGACTCTACACTAGGGCCAAACCGGACATCTCAGTCCGGACTGAGAAGCTGTTAGCTGCTGGGATAGGAAACACAGAAGCAAAATGCCCAGCCTGGCCAGGGTTACTGCACATTTTAGGATATGCTGGCAGGGTGGGTGTCAAAATGTTTTCTACTTCCATAAGATAACCCCCCAAACTACAAAGTCCATCAGTCACTCCACCATTCGCTAAATTTTCTGCTTGGCTTATAGCAGAAAATTGCTAAACTCAAACAACAGCCTACGACTTTAGCTGTGCCAGTTTGGTATACTGTTTCTTTAAAAATGCCCTGAAGGAGGATGAAGAACTGAGGAGGTGTAGATTTCCAAGTGGAAAGAGGTGCCATGAATGAGAATATAGCATGTAACTCCTATAAATGGCCCTTTCTGCATCCATGAAGACAGATTACTTGTTGGTTGGTTTAAAATCTCACAGAGGATTTAAAAGGCCAGAGATTCAGTGGCATTTCTTCCATCCAAGGCGAGGTATGTGTCTCTTAATCAGCATGGGTTCTGTGATCCCGTGACCAACAGAACACAGAATGCCAGTTCCCCAGTGGAGCCTTACCCACCCTTCACACCCTTCACACCCTCAGTGGGACTGCCACTCACAGCACAATCTAGAAACCATTTTTCTACAGGAAGAAAGAAATCCTTCCCTGTGGCTGAAGAATGAGATTCATAACTTCACTGAATGCTGCAGGTGCCAATAACCCTACAGCTCTCATAATATACCACTTCTCTGGATTTAAATCTCCTTCTGTGATTCACAAGACCTGGTGTCCATAGGAACTAGAAGCTGTTCTGTACAAAGCTTGATCTGATCTCTAACTTATTATAAGAGAACCATGAGTGCTGGGGTCAAGCATGCTTTGAAAGCAGAACTACTGTGTGCCATTGAGTTAATTACTTAAATGCTCAACAATTCAGGTTGCATCTTTCTGAAATAGAGATAAAAATATCTTCAGGTGGCTGTGAGTAGTTAATGGATAATCAGTATAAAGTGTCCAGTGGAGTGAGACATATGAATATTCAGTGAAGACATCTATATCATTACTCAGAACACCTGGTGTCTTCCCTCTGATTCCTCAGGCTTGAAAGCACTCTGTCTACTCAGATCTCTTATCTAGGTGGGTGATAAGGCTAGAATGTTCCAGACAAGCATGTTGGCATGGCCAATACTTGCATAAAACGTACATTTTACAAAGTGGTTAAGTCACTGTACCTACAGTAGTCAGCTCCATTAAGGAAGTGGTAGTGCTGTTCGTAATCCTGTGTTCACTTTGCTAAAGGCCAAGATTCTACAATCCTCTAGTACAGGGATGGCAAACCCTTTAGGGTGTTCAAAGACAGCAAACAGCTGGCTGTGGCATGCGTGCTTTAGATTCACCACCATTGCTCTAGGCATCAGGGGAAAAGGAAAAACAAGGTAAGCAGCCTCTGAGAAAGGCAAAGCCTGATTACTGTCTCTGCTTTACGAATGGGGAAACTGAGGTGTAGGGAGGTGAAATTAATTAAGACTATGACAAGGTTATCTACAAGGTAAGAGCAGAACTCTCAGAACCCAGTCATCCAGGCTCCTTGGACTAGTGATCCCCAACCCACCACTGTGTCCCCCTGGAGCCAAAGGTAAGATCTTTATGCAGAACACACCTTTACATTTCAGCTCTTCTTTGGAAACTGCCCAGAAGAGCACAGAGGTAAAAGCAGAGACCTCCAAGAGTTTGCTTTGTTTGGAAAATGGAAGTGTGAGGATTTGGGAAAATGAGGTGCAACTAAGGAGACATCAAAGGGAAATCTTTTCCTGATTGACATCTCCCCATTCTCAACCAAAGGTCAATAACAGTTATTAAGAGCAGGAAATGTTAAAGACAAGCTATTTTTACTGAGACCAGTGTGGGGCAGGGTGAAGCAAAAGCTGCCACACTGATCTTGGCGCACAGAAGCCTCAGGGCTCATGAGGAGAAAAGGGGTTTCCCAGATCACTTACGAAGGATCTGAGGGGCCTGAGTCTGGCCAGGAGTAAGAGTTCTTCAAAGAGTAGGTGGCCCACATGACAGACAGGTTCCAAAGTGGTAAAACCAAGTGGTGCTCAAGAATGCTTCATGCTTGTGTATTTATCATCAAAGGAAATATGTACAGTAAAAATCTGTCATTTTCAAATCTTTTAAAAGCTTCCTTGGTCCCCAGGTTAAGATGATTAAGTATGCATTTGTTTCCTTATAATTAAGGGAACTAATTATGAACCTATTTCATTATTTATTTCAAACAAGCCATCACAGAAGTCAGCTTGGTTCTACATGGAACCCATCATGTGCTCTGCATTTATTTCAGGCAATCTAAAAATTTTGTTCTGAAATACGACAGAAGAAACTAAAGCTTGTATTTCATATGAATGACTCACAGTTTTCAACAAATATCAGAGCCTCCCTAAAATACCTAACTGCAATTTTGTCAGCTAAATGAAAACATTAACAAACAGCTTTTTCTGCTTTTCTAAGCAAAAGCCTGAAGAAAAATGTGTTCTTTGGTGAAAACTTGGGTGAGCTTTAGTCCCCCACAGTCAGAAGTAGGTAAAAAGAAGAACCAGCTAGGTCAGCTTCCTTCCTAAACATCTTAGCTTGTGAGTCAAGTTATTGTAGGAATGATTTTTAGTCCCCTTGTATACATCTAAGTGCTACAGTATTCCCTGACACATTTAAATACTTTCTAACCAGGGACAGTGAAGCCAGCAAGAAACCAGCATCTCAGAAGGACAGGACAATGGAGAGGGATGCACTTAACAGAATAACTCCCAAACAGGGAAGACCAGACACATGTCTCCTGCATGTTAGTCTCCAAATGAATGGTTTAAAAGCAAGTTGGAAAGCAAAGCTCAAGAAGGTCTAAGATGTCAGTGATGCCATGTTGGTAAAATATATTTTTTAAATTGAAGAGGATTTGAAAGTCCAATCATTTCATCATAACAACCAAGTGCACACTTCGAAAACAGCGATTTTATACTAACAGTCAAAATGCCTTTGATGAATGACTATAAGAATTAATTTCACCTTATTTGAACCATGGGGAGAAAAGGTCAAAAGGAAATCATCTCCTTTACTCTTAAGTGCTTTTACTGTCAGAAGCCTCAATTACCTCTGACAGCTCTGCATTCCCTGCATGAGGTGGGCCCGTCTGTGGTCATCTGTGGCCAGCCTGTGTGGCAGGGCAAAGGGAAGAAACCAAAGTAGTGGCCACAGCAGTGGGGAGCAAAGAACCCAGTCCGAAACAGCAGGTGCTCTGCACAGCTGTTTTCTATGCAAAAATGTGCACCCTTCGTGTACTACCAGCATGATTCAGGCAGTGGGTGGTCAGCCAAGGCATTACTGCCCCTGCCAAGAATGTGCTCAGTGGAAGTGCATCCAGTAGTGCTAAGTCTTCACCCATTTTCTGAATGTTTCCTAGACATTAGAGCAAACATCCATCCAATGAACTGCTTCAGACTTAAAAGAAGAGGAGAAAGCAATGAGGCAAGAGAGTATGAACAAAAACATGGTTCATAGCCTGGAAGTATTAGTACCCTGGAGTTACCATGCCACAGGCAAAAAGCACCAAACACTCTGGTCTCGTGCTGTCTGGGGATGGAGAACTGCATTTTATGACCTGCTTGTCCATCAGAGGCAATGGGGCTCCTGTCATCCACAGTCACCAGCGAGGTCCTCCCTGTGACCAGAGTAGGACAACTGAGCAGCGCTGGAGGTCTCAGCCTAACGAGAGAACACAACGATGGGAATAAGAAGGGCACGTTGTTAAGAAATTGAAGATAACTGTGCCCAAGTCTTTGCTCATTTCTTCAGTGGCAAGACTTGGAGCATGAATGATTTGCAGCCTCATTCTCATCCCTTCTGCCACGTGGGACACGACATTCCTAGATAACTACAAACTCCACTGTCTAACAAGTGGGAAGTGCCATGAAAAACGGCTATAGAATAACCACTGGTCCCAGGAATGGGGGAAGATGAGAGAAGGAAAGAAAAGAAGTCTCAGTTGTAGTCTGCAGTTACAAGACCATAGATGTTGACAGTTTTTACCCACTTCCTTTCCTACTTTAAGACAAAAAGTGTAAGGATAGGGTAAAACATTAATAGCAATAAGATTCTGGTTAGATCCATTTGAAAAATGGTACTATGTAGACAGTTTACAGTAAGGCAATGAAATTAATAACATTTGTTCAGGGTTCTAGATGATGTATGCTTCACTGTTCAGAAGGATTCATTTTTATTGTCTCCCACATTGACATTTATTGCATAACATTTCTAGCAAAACAAGGAGCAAGTTCAATAAAGGAATTCACATTGACAGGTTGCATTTTGATCCATTAGCCAATTTGGAAAAGAAAATAGTACCTGTTTGCAGGACAAGATGAACATATTTACTGTGGGTATCTGGTCCATGTAATTCTTACATAGCAGGCTTCTGTAGGCATCTATAGCACGGCTTAACTTTGAAAATGTAACATACACGCACCCATTCTAGAACTGCTGTGGGATTGAAAGTGAAAAGCTTTGTCCTTTTCCTGACCCCACTAGACAGGTTCAGTGTTTGTTTTGTCCTGCAGGGTCCTGGTTTGCAAAGATAAAACCTATCATAAAATGATTGCCCCAAAGAGAGAGCCTCCATTTAATACATTTCTAGGGCACTCATCACTTTTACAGCAGAAGGTCATGAAATCTTCCATAGATATTGATATTTTGCTCAGACAGAATGTGGTATAGATGTAGCTCAAACTGCCAACCAAAGGCAAGTCTTGCAGTAGGCTTCTTAAGTATAGAATTGAAAATATAAATTACCCTGTATTAGGCCAGTGTCTAGATAAGAGAGGGCAAATCAGTTCTTTCTTGGTGGAAGTACACTACAGTATTGCTGAAGCTGGCCACTCTAGTTCTCATCCCCAGTGTGAAGTCCACCTATGATAGGGTCAGCAATACCCAGCAGCATCCGTCAGTTGCCATGCGAAGTCCAGACACTGAATATTTTATTTTTCAATTGAGAAAAAATTTTCAATATTTTAGGTGGTATATTTTACTCCCTGAGAATCAATTTCCAGAAATTACTAGATCATGTGACACAGATTTACAGTTAAAAGTACTTAAAAACTTTTTTAATTCAAAGAGGTGAAACTAGTAAAACAATGTTCACAAAATAATTGGAGAGAGGGATCCGGGGAAGATGGCGACCGGGTGAGCAGCAAGGGAGCGAACCTCCTTAATAAACACCACCAGCTCGAGACAGACTTGGTGAGCGTGAATGCCGGAACCTCGGCTGGGAAGTTTAAACTGGGCGTATTTCTCTGAGATGCCGGGGGAGATGTGGTAGGGCGGACCAGGCTGCCGGGGCGAGACGTGGGA
>PVLD010031619.1:0-15532 GCA_004027595.1 Dinomys branickii | reverse complement strand
TATTAGCAGAAATGAAGATAACTTTATATTATACAGCATCCAGTGCAAATCCCCTACTATCTTATCTATAATTTGGTATTTCCTTTAATGTTTTTGTGTTAACTAATGTGAAGATAACTATGTAATACAACATCCAGTTCTAATTCCCTACTATATTCTGTATAACTTTGTATTTTCTGTATTGTTTATGGCTTTTCTGATTCATATGTCTCCATTCTTTTGTCTTTAAAATAAAATTAAAAAAAAAATAAAAAAATAAAAATATATTTTCATCTGCTGAAGGGCATCTGGGCTGTTTTTAGTGTGCGACAATTATGAATAGAACTGCTGTCAACACTTATGTGCAGGATTTTGTGTACACACGTTTTCATTTCTCTAGGTTAAACACCTAAGGGTGGGATTGCTGGGTTATATGGTAGCCGTACATTTAGCTTTAAACTCCCAAACTATTTTCCAAGTGACTACCATTTTGCTTTCCTACCTGCAATCTGAGAGAGTTCCAGGTGCTCCACATCCTTCTTGTCACTTGATATTGTCAGTATTTTTAATTTTGTCATTCTATGAAGTATACGGCGGTAACTGGGTAGCCCACGCTGGCCTCGAACTTACTGGAGTCTCCTGCCTCAACTCCCCAAGTGTTGGGATTACAGACACGCACCACCATGCCCACTTCCCTGTGCTTATCTGCTGCATAACCTCTTTGAGGAACTATCTGTTTGTGTCTTTTGCCTTCTTTTAAATTGCCTTGTCTATTTCTTATCGCCAAATTTTGAGTGTTCTTTATGTATATCAGATGCAAATTTTTTGTTATAAAAAAGTGAGCCTGACATGTGATTTTCAAATTATTATCCCTGTTTGTCATCATTCTCTTAACAGTCTTTTTGTAGAGCAGAAGTTTTAAAGTTTCTGTTAATTTTTTTTTTTCAGTGCTAGGGATCAAACCCAAGTCCTTGCACATGCTAGGCAAGCACTGTACCACTGAGCGAGTCCCCAGCCTTGGAACAAATACTTTACAATGACTTTGGGTTAGAAGTAAAAGCAGTATCCAGTCTAATACTCAGAAGGAAACAGTTTCCCTGTATTGCCAGCTGGTGGAAGCTGCTGGATCTGCGATGGGCTGGATGTGGTTTGTCCCTAAAGGCTCACGTGTCAAAGACTTGTTCCCCACAGTGACAGTACAGAGAAGTGGTGGACCTTTAAGGGGAGGAGCCTCATGGGAGGTGATTAGGTCATTGGGACACTGCCTTCAAAAAGGATTAATGCTGGTCTCACTGAGGGAGTTGTGTAACTACTTGTAGGTGGTTATCAAAGAGGGAGCCTGACTATTTTCCTGTCTTCCCATGTGTCTCAAACACTTTCCCAGTTGCTGAGACAAAATACCCAAACCGAGCCAGGTGTGATGGTGCACGCCTGTAATCCCAGCACTCCAGAGGCTGAGGCAGGAGGATTGTTGCAAGTTGAAGACCAGTCTGGGCTACAAAGTGAGCTCAAGGCTAGCCTGAACTGCATAGTGAGACCCTGTCTCAAAAAGACAACCTCCCCCCAAAACCCCACATAGTTTATTTTATTGTTTTAATTTCCCCAATGGATTCTTCTTTATTTTTAATTAATTAAGTATATTGGTGAGCTGGGTGTGGTGGCGCATGCCTGTAATCCCAGAACTTGGGAGGCTGAGGCAGGAGGATCATTGCAAATTCGAGACCAACCTGGACTACAAAGCAAGCTCAAGGCCAGTCTGAACTGCGTGGCGAGACCCTGTCTCAAAAAAGACAGAAAAAAAAAAAAACAAGTTTGTGATCGAATATATGTGCCTCCAAGTTTGTGATTTAATATAGTAGTGTCTCCACTGAAACCCTAAATAAGACATAACCACTATAATATCCAACATCAACAGTGTTTTGTGCTGTCTGTAACAAATACACTGGATCCCTTTGTAATACAGTGACAGGTACAGGGCCACGGGTTGGTGCGCAGCCTACACTGATAATTGAAGGAAGAGCTGAATTTCAGGTAGGTGTAGTTTTTTTCCCACCCAAGTTCGTGGTCTCAAGACAAGCCCCTAAGAACTCCACTGCCCCTCCACCATGTGAGGACACTGTAAAGTGTCATCTATAAATGAAATGAGTCCTCACTGGACAGCTAATCTGCCAGTGCCTCAATCATGGATTTATCAGACTCTGGAACCCAAACAGAGCCACCTAGTGTGTGGTATTTTGTTATAGCGTCTGTGTCTTGGTTCCTTTTTCTCACTGCTGAGGCAAAATACCTGATGCCCAATATTAAGGAAGAAAATCTTTATTTAGCTCACAGTTTGTGGAAGTTTCAGTCCACCCTGGGCTGGCTCCAAGGCAGAGTAGCACATGGCAGTGGGCAACTGTTCATGGTGGCGGGGGAGACAGCAAAAGGGAGGAGAGGCAGAGAGGGGAGAGCAAGCCTCTTTCACTCCCTTATATCACATGCAAACTACCTGCTCCTGGGAGGGGGCGGGTGTAGCACTCACACCCATAAATAATCCCAGCACTGGATCATGGATCAATCATAAACTCTAAAAGCCTGCCCTGTAACTGCTTAAGGCTTTGCAGGGACATCCAGACACAAAGCATAACAGGCTGGAACACACTAAGACACCACTTTATCGAATATGCCTTCTCCTTATCTTAACCACAATCATGTCAACATACTACTTCAAAACATTTTGGAAAGTTAACGTCTTTGAGCATTGTTCCTCACAGCAGGCTTCCATCCTGAATTAGTGTTCTACTTCTGTGAGGAGGGCTTGGAGGAGAGAAACAGGAAGCTAGTGGGCAGGGAAAACTGTGACTCCATAGGCGACTGTTCCCAGACCTCTAAATGATCATTAAACATTTTAAAAAATAACCCACGAGCTAGTGTGGTGGCTCACACCTGTGACCCCAGCACTCAAGAGGCTGAAGCAGCAGGATTGCTGTAAGTCAGAGGCCAGTTTAGGCTACTGTCTTGGTTACTTTTTTTCTCCTTGCTGAGACAAAATACCCAACACCCAAAATGAAGCAAGGAAAGGTTTATTTAGCTTACACTTTGTGGAGGTTTCAGTCCATACATGGCTGGTTCTGAGGCAGAGTGGCACATGGCAGAGGGCAAATGTTCATGGCAGCAGAGCACAGCAAAAACCAGCAGCAAAAGGGAGGAATGGTGGCAAGCAGCCTCCTTCCTTCCCTTGTATTATAAACAGGCTACGTGTAGCTCACACACAATCTCCATGCCCTCCTCTTCAGCAGGCTCAGGTTGTATACAAAGTAAGCACCCTGGCTTCCTGCTGGGTCACTCAGCCAAACCTCTAGACTCCCCAAGTTGACAAAATGTATCAACCGTAACAGCTACATAGTGAGTTCAAGACCAGGTTGAACTTCATAGTGAAATTGTCTCAAGTCAAACAAACCAACCAACAAACAAGCAAATAACCCTCATGAATAACCGCCCCATCCCCACCAGAGTGCTCTAGAGACGGGAAATTTCAGTTTCCTACCAGTTTCCTTGCATGCGGCATCCAAGATAGTGAGAGGAGGAGGGGAATGGGAACTGGTAGAAATCTACAGAGTCGGCATGAGAGTTCAGTAGTTCAGGGCTGGGATTTAGCTTGTGGTGCAGTGCTTGCCTGGTATGGGCGAGGCCTAGGTTTGATGGCCATCACCTAAAATAAAATAAAGTAAAATATAAAGTAAAGCCTAGGAAGGGACTCTGGAAATTCTTCCTGGAACCCTAGAGAGCTAGGAGATCTCTGCTAACTTGTGGTGTGTGTGTGTGTGTATGCATAAATGTCAGCATATCTCAAAATTCATGTGTAATTAGAAGCATAATAGCTACAGTTAGGTAACCCACTTTTCCCCCTCAGCCATATGTCAAATATATACAGTAGCAGACGTAATAAGCTGTGACCTATAAGATATGCTATAATTTTGTGTTTTGCACTACTGAGGATAAACTCAGAATCTCATACTTCTTAGACAAGTGTTCTACCATTGAGCCACATCTCCAGTTCTATGAGCTGTAACTGTAGATGCCATGAAGAAAGAAAAGGTCCTGCAAATTAAACCATGATATGCTATTTATTGTGATACCATTCTAATTTCAATTTCTAGTTTGAATTCTAATTTTTTTTTGTTTGTTTTTGAAACAAGATTTTGGTATGTAGTTCAGGCTGGCCTTGAACTCATAACCATCTTCCTGCCTCAGCCTCCTGAGTGCTGGGATTACAGGTATGTGTGACCATGCCAGACTACATTCTAACTTTAAATGTGTAAAATAACCACTTTAGGATGTTGTGTAATAATAATATGCATTATTCTTTGTCATGACTGTATAGCATTCTACTTTGTGATGTATCTTTTTTTTTTCAGTACCAGGAATCAAACTCAGGACCTCATGCTTGCCAGGAAGGTGCTGTGCCACTGAACTATATCCTGGCCCTCTGCGATGTATCATAATATAACTTTCAATAATGCCTATCTATGAAAGCAATGTATTGTTTTGTATATCCATTGTTGCTCATTTACATTAATTTGTTGGAATTAATTAGTAGGTGTTTCAGTTACTATTCTTTTGTTGCTGAGACAAAATACCTGATGCCCAGAATTAAGAAAGAAAAGGTTCATTTAGCTCATAGTTTGTGGAGGTTTCAGTCCATAATCAGCTGGCTCTAAGGCAGGGTGGCACATGGCAGAGGGCAACAGTTCATGGTGGCAGAAAACAGCAAAAGCAGCAAGACCAAAGGGGGGAGCAGCAAACAGCCCCTTTCCCTCCCTTACACTGTATGCAAACTACCCACTCCGGGGCGGGTGTAACATTCATACCCATAATCCCAACATTAGACTATGAATCAATCATAAACTCTAGAAGGTCGCCTCATGACTGCAGGCACAAATCATAACAGTAGGAATATAGTTTATTGGTCAAAAGTTATACATATTCAAAACTTTGGTATATTTCGCCAGAATCCCTTTAGAACTGCAAAATGTTGGATTTTTCCCCCGCAATCTTGACAACATAGATAAATCTTTTTTTTTTTTTTGTATTGAACTCAGGACCTTGCACACTTGCCAAGCAAGGTGCTGTGCCACTGAGCTATATCCTTGGCCCTGATAAATTATTTTTAATATGTAAATCTTTTTCATTATGGTACCTAAGAGTGTTACTTTATTATTTTTTATTTGCATTTCATTGACTATCTGGTGAGGCTTAACATCTTTACAGGTATTTATTAGTCATTTATGTTTCTTTAATTTTTTTTTAATCTTTTTGAGACAGGGTCTCGCTCTGCACTTCAGGCTGGCCTTGAGCTCACTTTGTAGCCCAGGTTGGCCTTGAACTTGCAACCATCCTCCTGCCTCAGCCTCCCAAGTGCTGGGATTACAGGTGTGTGAACCATGCCCAGCTTATGTTTCTTTAATAGCCATGTTCATATTCCTCATGATAGTTGCTTTTTAAAACTGATACAAGACAGAGGCAATGAGAGCAGGCAAATTATTGATTTTTCAAGTGAGAAGCAGAGAAATAGAAAAAAAATAACACAGTATAGTACAAATGTATTTTATGTTTATTTTTGAATTCAGAAACTGTGGTGAAATGAACAGAATTGCCTGGAAGTGCGTTCAAGATCATCTGTGAAGTGTCTTCAGGCTTCAGCTGTTCAGTATCTGGAGTTCAGTACCAGAGCAAGTCTTTGTGTATGTCATCTCCTCAGAGTGAGCTCGCTGGTCCAGGTCCATTTTCCAGTGGAGCTAAGGCTGGATCTGAAATCTGTAGAGGTAGTTAATACGTACCTGGGTTATATGTGTATGCAGGAATGTCTACAGGTATAACTGGTCTTTTAACTAAACATTTTGTGTGTGTGTCTTTTTCAGACAAGGTCTCGCTATGCAGTTCAGGCTGGCCTTGAGCTCACTTTGTAGCCTAGGATGGTCTTAAACTCACAACATCCTGCTTCAGCCTCCCCAGTGCTGGAATTACAGGTGTATACCACCATGCCTGGCTAACTACACTTCTGTTGACCTAGTTAATAAGCTGTTTCTGTAGGGTTATGTTTTATTATCTTTAACTCTATTAGAACTGTGTGGCCTACATGCTGTGTGTAATTTTTATTTAATCTTTAATAGTTCTGCCAGTTTTGAGTTATCTCTGCTACAAATGCAGACCCATTATTGCTGCCAATGGTCGTGGGTAGGCCATATCTAGGGATGATTTTTCACAGTAGGACCGTACAAATTTCTGTTCCCTTGGCCAGCCTGAGTAGGTGCAGACAAACACTAAGTCATGCTGGGTAGCAATCAGGGCCAGTGACACAGATGCTGAAGCCTCAGCTGGCTGCAGGGGTATGGGTGCCAGTGCTATGGCTTGGGCTTGAAGAACAAATGGTGTGGGCAGGTCGGCTCTGAACTTCTGGGAGTACTAGGTAGTTTTTCTAGCTGGGGTTGATGTTTCAATCAATTGGATCCCCAGAGAGGGCTTAGGCCTCTGGATCAAATAATTTTGCATTGGTGGCAGGTTTCAAAACATTAGCAGTAAAGCAGTAGCAGGAGATCTTTGGCCAAAATAATCTTGTGCAAGGTGACCACAGCATATCTAGCCTGTTGGACCCCATTCTTAACATAGCTTCTTCCATCTGTAAAGACGGTGTACTCAGCATCTGTTGGGGGTTCATTTTGGCTTCCAAACAGTTCATCAGTCAGTGCCATGCAGTTATGGTACTGGGTGAGGCCTAGCACAGCATATAGCACCTGAACAGTTAGGTCTCAGCCTAAGGTGAGATTGTCAGTCTTTTATCAGAAACACAGTGGCTGTTAGAGCATAGAGGAAAGAGAGGAAGGCATCTTGAGAAGAAGGCATCTTTTTAAATCTAGACATGTAACGGCCTGGGATATAGCTCAGTGGCACAAGTGCCTGCCTGGCAAGCACAAGGTCCTGAGTTTGATTCCCAGAGCCCCCCCCCAAAAAGGATTAAATCTAGACATGTAAGCCAGGTGGCATCTGGAGGTAATGGTCCAAAAAGGGTGTCTTAGCTGGGCGTGGTGATGTACACCTTTCATCCCAGAAGTTGGGAGGCTGAGGCAGGAGGATCGTTGCAAGTTCAAGACCAGCCTGGACTACAAAGTGAACTCAAGGCCAGCCTGAACTGCATAGTGAGACCCTGCCTCAAAAAGACCCTAAAAAAAAAAAAAAGGAATGTCTTGGTTGGTAACTTCAGAGTGTAAGATGATGGCTGCATTGTTGATTGCTGATAGCATGGAGATTTTGCACTGGTTGCTAATCTCCACTGGACATTTTTACAAGGAGAAGAGGAATATTCCAAGATGATTAGCAGTTCATCAGGATCCCAAACTGCTCTAGACAGCTGAGCTGTGGGTGGAACATGGTTGGTAGCTAGGCCTGGAGGTGAGTCTTGGCTCATACATCTGGGCGGACAATTTTCAGAATTTCAGGATTGTAGTTATCTACCACCTGTAGTCCCAGGCTGATGCAGGTGTCATCTTCCTCTAAGGGAAGGTTAAATGAGAGGGAGGCTGGCTGGCTTGATGACAGTAATTTATGTTTGGTGCTATGTCCTCCAAGGCTGCAAGTTTGTGGCTGGCAGAAGGGATGAGAGGCAAGAGTCCCAGTTGCCCCAGTCATAGTAACTTTTTGACAGAGGGAACTTTTGAAGGCAGAGAGTTCTGTTCCATTGTCTACCAGGAAAGTCACAAGTTTGCCCTTGACTTTCACAATGATCATGGGCTCTCAGGGACCCAATTTGATACAGCTTGGTCTGTCCTATCCATCCGGGCCCAACAGGGCAAGGAGAGGTTCAGGTTGAAGTGGGCCTGGATCGTCAGATTTCTCTGTGTCTCGAAGATGAAGGAGCATTTTTTTGTGTATTTCCATAACCCATATAACTTGTAGCTAGAGGTATGATTGTCTATTAGACTGGATAGTTTTATGGACATCAGGTGCTTTTCGTTTTTGTTTTGTTTTGTCTCTTTGAGACAGGGTCTTGCTACGCAGTTCAGGCTGGCCTTGAGCTCACTTTGTAGCCCAGGCTGGTCACGAACTCGCAACAATTCTCCTGCCTTAGCCTCCCGAGTGCTGGGACTATAGGTGTGTGCCACCATGCCTAGTCAGGTGCTTTTCTTTTATCAGGTTTCAGGGTAACAGTTGTTGATGGACTTATTGCTCCCCCCCTTTGATGTCTTTGAGGAACAATGGACTGATTTTATGCTTCCAGGTCTGTTGACCTTTGGGAAAGGTCATGGCAACTCATTAGTTAAGGCTAACAGTCCAATTTTTCCTCTGTCAGAATGTGGAACTCAGACGGAATTGCTGACAGTCATCTTGGGTGGATGTTAGATGACACCACCTGACCAGGATAGGAGTAGCTGAGAAGCAGAAGGTTCGGGGGAAGGGCCTCTGTGGCCAAAAGCAGGCAATGGCCAGTCAGAACTGGTTTAATTGGCTGGAAGTAGGTGAGTTGGGAGCAGGGAGTGAAGTTGTAGATGCTGGCAGCAACTGTGGCAGCCGAGGAGGGGCCAAGGCAGAAGTCTCAGGAAAAATGAGCCTGCTTTTTCCTTTTAATTTTTTCTTTGAGATGTAGGGAGTAGTTTGGTTTCATCTTTAACTCCATTAAAAGCACTTTTTCCTGTAGTCAGGGACTGTTGGTTTTGACTAATTGTCATCTCTGACTTTCTGTGTGTGTGTTGTATGCCCTTGAATGATGGCACAACAGACAAAGGGGGGCTGCCCCTCAGAGAGACCATTCAGATGCCTTCTGGCCACACTCCTCATGAAGACTTAGGTGAGACTTAGCTAAGGAGGATGTGGGGCTCCATTATGCCATATGTCGATCACCACGGAGCCGCAGGTGAGGCCCAGTCAGCACCACCCGTGCCTCCCAGTCTGGTGCACAGATGGAGCAGCCTGCTGCTGCTGTCCAGGGCACTCACTCACACAGTAATTCAGCAGACACTCAGCGGTTACATATTACAACCCTCTTCCCTTGAGGGTGGTCCTGACTAATGAGAGTTGATCGGACTCCTCTTCTGCTTGCGCTGAGCAGGACTGACAGACAGACTAACTGGGGTCCCCCTGGGGGTCTTACTGGAATCAAGCAGGCAGGCAGGCAGACAGACAGACAGATTGTGTCCTCCTCTCTTTGGGGTCTGATGTGAGCTGCTCAAGCAGGGAGCCAGGAATCGTCCTCCGGATCTCCAAGGGGACTTGAGACCTTGAGGGTGCACCTTCTAGTCAGGACCTGGAGAGGTCCTTTCTCCATCCTTGAGGTCCATGACCAGTGACAAAAGATGTCAGCACAATTGGTCTTCCTGGCCTATGCATCAGATCAATAGCAAGCAGAAAAATGGAAACAACACTTAGGATTTGAAGGCAGGTTTATTTATGTCGATGGGCACTGACGAAGAGATCCCCCGACCTGCTCTGGCAGAGACATTGCCGCCTCTGCTCCCTGTGGTCTTGGCATCTTCTAGTATGCCTGGGGAGACTAATTCTGTGTTGACCACACAGGATGATGCTGACATTCCTCGGGACCCACCTTCGCCACCCATTTTTGCCTCTAGGCCCATAACCAGGCTCAAGTCACAGAAGGCTCCTAAGGGTGAGGTACATACTGTGACCCATGAGGAGGTCGGCTATTCTCCCAGAGAACTCCTTGAGTTTTCTAACTCTTACAAGCAGAGAGCTAATTAGCAAGTGTGGGAATGGATTTTATGAGTGTGGGATAATGGTGGAAAACATATACACCTGAATCAGGCTGAATTTGTTGATATGGGCCCATTAAGCAGAGATTCTGAATTTAATGTTGCAGGTCGTGGAGTAGAGCCAGGTGTTTATTTGTATTCATTCTAAACCTGTGCAAGAGGAAGACATACAGAGGGCGTGGGTGTAGAGAACCCCCCACCTCCCCAGAGCGGGTAGATTAAAAGAAAAGTAGGACCGGGTTCGAGTTCTTCGGAGGAGCTCCAGTCTTCACCTGCAGCCTGGTCGTCTCCCGGCTTCCGGTGCAGACTCTTCGGCTTCCGCCTGGGACTTCATCGCAGATTCATCAGCATTTCGTGGCAGACTCAACAGACCTTGATACGGACTTGCACAGACACTGCGGTGAGCTCCAGGCCCCAGGCCTGGGCTGTTCAATCTCCAGTGTGCAGACACCCTCTGCATACTTCCTTATCTAATCCTGTAGCTGACCACTGTAAGCCAAATAGGTAACTTGTTGTATATTTGTATATCTTGTGTTAAATCTGTTTCTCTAGTAAACCCTGACTGATACAAGGATCATTCCCAAAATATCAGGCCCTGATCTCTGCTGGTCTAGGGCTTATATGGGATAAGCAAGCAGGAAGTACAGAGGCAGAATGCCTTGTTATTCTTACAAGTTGGTTCTTACAATGTGCATCATGTGAATAGCCATTTCTAGGAGACAGAAGCAACTGTAATTGTAACTATTACCTGGGCAACAACAAACTGACATATACTGGCTTGTGGGGGCATCTTCTGCTACAGTAGAATGCTTGCCTGGCATGCTCAGTCCCAAGCACCACACACACACACACACACACACACACACACATACACACAGAGACATACACAGACACAGGAAAATATTTACTATGATTCAAGTATTTCAAGTGTACAGCTCAACTGAGGATGTTAAGCTTGCCTGTAATTCTAGCATTTAGGAAAATTTCTGCACGTTTGCGGTCAGCCCGGGCTATGTAATAAGTTCATGATCACCCTGCTATGCAGTAAGTTCCTGTCCCTCAAAACCAAAACAAGGGGGGCTGGGGATATAGCTCAGTGGAATAAGCGCCTGCCTAGCAAGCACAGGGTCCCAAGTTTGATCCCCAGTACCGCCAAAAAAATAAAAAATAAAAAAATAAATCTTCTGGAGCTGGGGATATAGATCAGTGGCATAAGCGCCTGCCTAGCAAGCGCAGGGTCCTGAGTTCAATCCCCAGTACCGCCAAAAAAAAGAAAAAACAACAACAACAACAAAAAAAACCAAAACAAAAGGGAACACCATGATGTTAAGTATGTTTATCGTGCTGTGTAACCAACTCCTGGGACTTTTTCTTCCTACGGATGAGGCAAGTAAGACACAAGCTCTTAGCTCAGGCGTGGTGGCAGGTGCCTGTAATCCCAGCATGTGGGAGGATCTGCTTTGCTCCCTCCCATTCTTTCAGCGATACATATATCCCATGCTAGCCTCTCTCCTTCTCTCATCTGGGTGGGAATTGTGTTCTCCTTGATCTAAGCTTACCATTCATTCACTTGAACTGGAATAGATGGCTACAAAATGTAATAAAATGCATCTAGATTGGAAAATACAACCACTTCTGGGTACAGACGATATGATATTTTACACGGAAACCCCTAAATAATGTACTAAAGAATGATGAGCATGAATGAGAATAAATGCTGAACTAATGACTGAGTTCAGCAAGGTTGTAGCATATGAGATCAATACCCAAAACCAACCATTTTTTTTTTGTACTTAAAATGGACAATCTGAAAATGAAATTAAGGGGATGGCAATATAGTTTAGTGGCACAAGCATCTGCCTGGCAAGCACAAGGTCCTCAGTTTGATTCCAAGTACCAAAAAAATAAAAATAAAAATGAAATTAAGAACACAATTTCATTGACAATTGCATCAAAAAGAAAAATATTTAGCAATAAATCCAATAAAAGAAGTTCAAAATGTGTAGTCTGAAAAGTACAAAGCATTGTTGAAGGAAATTAAATAAGATCTAAATACTGGGAAGAGCACCTCGTATTCATTGCTAAGGTGTGATATTCTCCAAATTGACCTCCTAATTCAGTTGAATCCCTGACGGCACCCAGCAGACTTCTCCCTGGAAATGGACAGGAGGGCTGTGGGTAGGATATAGTTCGTCACCCAAAGGCTCCTGTGCTGGAGCCCTGGTGCCCACTTGATAGTATTGAATGGTGGCATCTGGAGGGCGATAAGTGGGTCGTGATTGTCCTGACAGAGGGGTTGATCTTGGTCTCATAGGGTGGGTCACGTCCTTTAGGAATGTTCTGAGAGCAAGTTATCGACAGAGTGAGCCCAGCCCCACACTGCCCTCTTGCTTCCTTTACTCACACGCATGCCCCTTCTGCATGTGACTGGTTTTTTCTGCTATTCTGCCTTGTTTTGACAAAGCCTTGAGGAAGCACCATGCCGTTTGGACTGCTTAGCCACCAGAACTGTGGGGAAGGAACTCCCGTGGCTAGAGGCTCATGGTTAGAAAGAAGTGTGCTGGGACTGGCACAGGGGGTCTGATTTCTAGGACAATGGTCTGGGAGCTTGCTAGGTGGGTTTCTCTGCTTAGATTCCCAGTGGCACTTTTGTGGTGTTTGAGGAAAAGACATTCTCTCATTGGCCTCCTTTGCTGGATAACAGTTTGGCCCTTGCTACACCAGCACTGGTGCATTGCTTAAGAACCTGTTGTAAACTGGGCCAAGGGTCAATAAACTGGACCATAGGAATTTTAAAACTTAATCTTGGGCTGGGGGTAGCTCAGTGGCAGAGGACTTGGTCAGCATTTGTAAGGCTCTGATTTCCATCTCCAGCATTTCTAAATCAATCAATCAGTCAATCACAATGAAAGTTAATCTTGCTGGGATGATTAAAGCTTCTTCTCTGCTCCTCTATATTGGATTTCCAAGGAGAAAAGCTCAACAGGGGAGGGAAGACCCCAAGTGAAAGGAAAAAGGGTCAAGGGAGCATTTGCTGGACTGTATGTTTTTTCTTATTTCCCCTGGATTCTCTGTAATGTATTTTCTTTCCCTGAAATGAATTTCACCTTGTTAATGTCCAGAAAAGTCAAACCTACCCAGTGCTTTACAAACACCCAGCATTTCACAACTGTCTCTTGGAAAAATGTTTCAGGCTGCTTTTGACTGAAGGCAGTTAATTTGTGCTGTCATTATTCTATAGAAATCCATGGTCTCGATTCATCCCCAACTCCCAGCCCCTCCCAGCAGTCTGAATCTTCTTTGCAAGTAAAATCTGGGAAGAAGCTGGCTGCTTCTCAGGGCCACAGGCGGATGTTGCTTTCCCCACTCAAAGAAGGCCTGAATGTGGGAGCAGCTGAGGAAAGGAGGCTTGTCACGTGCTGGGTTTATA
The DNA here is from genome assembly GCA_004027595.1 of Dinomys branickii. Classification (NCBI taxonomy): domain Eukaryota; kingdom Metazoa; phylum Chordata; class Mammalia; order Rodentia; family Dinomyidae; genus Dinomys; species Dinomys branickii. The sequence continues at coordinate 2,383 of PVLD010031619.1, read as the reverse complement.
CTGTATCAGGTTGTGGGCAAGAATTTGGGCTAAATGTACCCTGCGGGTTCTTTAGTCAGGAGAGCTTGGCTGGGGCTGTGTGGCCTTTTCTGGCAAATAGCTACCAAGGGTTAGTCACCACTGCTCCCTGACAGAACTTCTTCAAGTTTATACTGTCACTGAAGGAGAAAAAAGCTGTGTTTTCACAAAATAAGTTTGTTTAAAATATAAATAAGTAGGCCAGGCGTGGTAGTGTATCCCTAAAATCCCAGCACTCCGGAGGCTGAGGCAGGAAGATCGTTGCGAGTTTGAGGCCAGCCTAGGCAACAAAGGGAGCTCTAGGCCAGCCTGAACTGCATAGCACAAAAAACAGATTCCAGTGACAAAGACCCACCGACGCTAACATCTAAGCAGCGCTGCGTTTCATGGTCCGTGCCAGCTGGGTGACTTGGACCTTTCTCCAGAGATGGAGGCTGACCTGCGAGGACACAGGAGCTGCGACACCCTTCTCCTCTGAACCACAGACAAAGGCGGACTTGCGCAGACACCTGGGCCGCACGGCGTTTCCTGCTTGGACTTGCGCAGACACCTGGGCGGCACGGCGTTTCCTGCCTGTGCGCAGGCTGTGCGACTGGGACCTTTAACCAGAGACAAAGACGGACTCGCTCAGACACCTGGGCGGTGGGCGTTTCACGGCCTGCCTCCCGGCTCTGCAACTAGGACCTTTCTCCAGTGACCTGTGACACCACATGAGCAGCGCCACCCTTCTCCTCTGGTAAGCTCCACACCTTAGAGTTAGGAAGGAAATCCAATTAGGAGAGTCTATCCCTGCTGGTGGTTGAGACCTGCAGAGTGGAATCAGCCTCAGGCTCTGGGGTCCTTGGGGTCGGAGGAACCCAAAACAGGAGCCTCTGCCTAACCACCAGAGGCTTCAAGGCTGAGACCCACACTCTTCCCATCCACACACTGGACACTCGGGTACCGAAGTCCAGCACTCTCCCGCTATAGTGGCTGTGGTCTGAGCCAGGCACCCCAGCATTTGCCTGGGGTGACTGGGCCCAGTGGTCCACAGTCTGCTACCACCTTGGGTTTAGTTTAACATCCAGGTAAAGTAGGGTCCCTAGAGTCCTTAGTGAGCTGCCTGGGTAGTCAGTAGCTCAGCACCAGTCATCTGACATTCAAAATGACAAAACGAAGGGGCAAAATGCAGTCTCAGAACACAACTCCACCCAGAACAAGTACAGGACACAATGACATAGGAGAACTAGGAAACCACATACCTGAAATTCCTGAAATGATTGTATCTGAAGTAAAGAAACAACTCCATCAAGCCATAGAAGAGATTAAATCTGAAATGATCCCTTAGACAAAAAATGAAATGAAAATAACAGTGGAAGAAATGCTTTGCACATACAGAGAAGAAACAGATAAGAGACTAGAAGATCAAAGGCAACAAATGGAAATGTTAAATGACCAGTTCAGGAATGAATTAGAACACATGAAACAGTCTCAGAAAGATCTCCATCTCCAGGAAATGAAAACTGCCACTGAAAGCTTGAAAAACCGCTTGAATGAATCTGAAGATAGAATTTCAGATCTGGAAGATAGCCTGACAGCTAATGACCATGAAAGGAAGGCTTTCTTAAAGTCAACAAGGAACCAGGAGAAAACAATCCAACAGCTGCAAGATGAAGCAAAGAGAAATAATGTGCGAGTAATAAGAATCAGTGAAACAGCAGGAGGCAACACAAATGACATAAAAAGAATATTTGGAGAAATAATAGCAGAAAATTTCCCAAGAATGGTAAAAGAAACTGATGTGCAGGTAAATGAAGCATACAGAACTCCAATGAGCCACAACCCAAATAAAACCACCCCTAGGCATATAATAGTCCAGATCCCAGATATGCAGCAAAAGAACACAATATTAAAAGCTGCTAGGGAAAAGAAACAGATCACCTATAAAGGAAAGCCCATCCGAATCACGGCAGACTTCTCAACAGAAACCATGAAATCAAGAAGAGCTTGGAGTGAGATATTACAGATTCTCAGACAGAACAGCTTCCAACCCAGACTGATGTATCCTGCAAAACTGTTCTTCAAATTCAATGGAGAAATAAAATATTTCCATGACAAAGACCAACTGACGAACTTCATGAGTGCCAAACCAGCATTACAAAAAGTACTGAAAGATATTCTAGACAAAGAAAAAAGTGACCACAATCCCAAGAACAACAATAGAAAGGAACCCTTAAGCAGAACAAGAAATTAAACAGCAAAAGTAGGAAAGCAACATCAAGTAAACAGCATGACAAGAATAAGCCAACGTATAACAGTTATAACCATCAGTGTAAATGGCCTCAATTCACCAGTCAAAAGAAACAGACTGGCAGAGTGGATTAAG
>PVLD010031618.1:0-15537 GCA_004027595.1 Dinomys branickii | reverse complement strand
AAGAGACAAAAATGTATGTATGTATATATGAATATACATATATGCAGGAGAGCTAACATGGTTCTACTATTGTATTATATCACTTAATGCTAAGAAATAATCGATGACGGGTTATTTGATCAATCTTGTATGTCTGTATGTGTTATCCTGAACACACACTTCGAAGATATCAATATGCAAAGCAGCAACTATTGGTGGGATTTTTTTGTTGTTGTTGTTGTTACTGTTGTTGTTTGCCTGTTTTGTTTTTTGTCTTTGGATTTTTGGTATTTGTGTTTTTTCTGTTGTTGAGAGCATTAAATGTCTGACTTATTTTTCATGTCTGTATATGGGTTCATATATTTACACTTCGAAGATATCAATGGATAAAGAAATAACCACTGTTGAGACCATGTCACCTTGTCTATAGATTAGTTGTGATTGTACTATTTTTTATGCTAATTGGTGTCTGTTTGTTAATATGTTTTTGTACTTTTATTTTTTTTAAATAAAAAAAAAGAGGTCAGCCTGAACTGCATGTTGGGACCCTGTCTCATAAAAAAATCACTCCAACGTTTTAAAATGCCATTATTAATAAGGAGGAACCTTGTGTGTGTGTATATATATATATATATATATATATATATGTTCACTTAGTATTGCATCTCTTTTCCTAACTGAACACTTATGAAGTCATTTTCTGTGGTATCTCAGCTTAATAATCTAATTTCTGTACATAGAACCATGTAACATATGATAGTAATACTGGTTAAAATATTATGAGATATTATGTTTAATGGAAAACTAAAATATGGTTCTGATGATTGAGTCTGACTGATTGGACTTCCATCTCTGCTACTTTTAGTTTTAGATGAATGAGTTAGGCCATCAGAGTTGAATTTTCTGATTTCCCTGCCTCTGGGGTTATATTGAGACACAGTTGCATCGAGCAGATTGCTTCTTTTCTCCCTCCTCCCTCCCTCCCTCCCTCTCTCTGTCCCTCCCTCCCTCTGTCCCTCCCTCCCTCCCTTCCTTCCTTCCTTTCTTTTTCTTTCCTCTCTTCCTTCCTTTGTCTCAGTATTGGGAATTAAGCTCAGGTTTGTTCATAGGAGGTAGTTTTTTTAACATTACCAATCCACCAATTTTTCAGGGTTAGATTAAAAACCTTTTGCAAAAACTTTGAGTGCCTGAAGTAATATGAGTGTAACTAAGATCATTTTGCAATGACTCATTACCACAACTTTTCCATAAACTAATTTAATATTTAAAACAGTTCTGCAGAGCAAAGATCATCCTCACTTTACTGATAAAAGTTCTAAATCTCATAGGTTTATGAATACTGACTTGAGAAAAGAGTGATAAAGCTTATTGTAATTAATTTTTATGTGACCCAATTTTCTTAGTTCCCTGTTTCCAGGAAACCTCATCTACCTGAAAGTTTCTCTTGGTATTTTTAATATTGCAGGCTACTAATTAAAATGTCATTTTTATATCCCACTAAATGTAATTTCCTTAAATGTATAAATTGTACCCTTTTCAATAAGAAAGAACCATGAAAGAACTAAGAAACATAAAAATTATTACAAATTTTTAGATGGCCTCAAAAAGGAACAGGACAGTCCAATCAGCCACATCCTTGTCAGATCCCTGAAAACTCAAAGAAACACCAGTTATCAAAAACTACTCACATACAAAAACAAAAGAACATTCTAAAATAAAATCCTGGATTGCTGTTACAAAGGCTTCAGTGTTATTTCAACCAGTAAGTCTGTAAATACGCATCTACATGCTAAATATATCAGAAAATATCAACAGGAAACCATACTACACAGCTGAGTGTACAAAGCCAAGCTGCCTGATTCAACAGACAGGGCATGCTACCTTTCTGTGGCTTGATTTAGGGGAGTACGGAGAGCTGCTAGTGTTCGCTGTGTTTTTATTGCTTAATTTGTTATTGGTCCTAATCTTCTGAAAGATTTAATTGGGAGTCTGTGCTGATACTTTCCTGGGGCTGATATTACCTTTGGGAAGTGCTGCGGGAGCAGAAGTTGTCTTTGACTTTTTTTCCTATTGTTTTTGCTGACATGTCTCTGCTGTTTCACTGGTGGCTGAGACTTTAATCTTCGTGTCTGTTCACTGTAATTATTCTGATGATTTTTATTAAAGGCCTGAAAATCTTTTTAAAGACTCATTTAAAAAAATAAGAAATTCAAGAGGAATAATTTTATTCTTTGAACAAAGAGTACTATTACTTTTAATTTTTTAAAATAATTCACATTGTGGATCCAAAGAAAAACTCACAAATATTAGAAAAGTTGGACACATAAATTAACATTTCGTTTTCAGCTTACATACCAGTGGTTAACTAAGACTTCCTTAAGACAAGAAATTATTTCCCTTCTCACACTTAATGTATGTTGGATAACTATTCCACATTATAAATGCAGAAGAAAATGTGAGAAATTTACACAATTGCAGTTCATATATTTCAGGATAAAAGATCTAGAGTGTGTTTATAAGTTTTTCCAAAGTCATATAAAACTAAATGAAAAGAATCTGAATACTGGATAACTATTTCCATTTATCTGTAATTACTGTAACTATTGTGCTGTGTACATGTTATAATAAACTGTGAGCTTTATCATGTTATCTCTATTAAAGTTATGCATTTATGAATTATCTATTAAAATTGCTTTCCTGAGTTTTTCAGATTTCCCGCTTCTGTGGGGCTATGGAATTTTATAGTTCTCGGTTCCTGTTTATAAAATATTATCGATAGGTAATGAAGCAGCTACTTTAACAAATGTATACATTTTACTTTTCATATTTATATAGATGTGTGTGTTTTTCATACTAAAACATGAAAAATTAAAAGTTGACAAACTGACGGTGATGTTTTGCCATTTTCTAATTTCTAAATCAGTAAACACAAAGATCACAGCTACTGTCATGTAGTACAGACAGTACATTTTAAAATTAAATTCATGAGAGTTATTCTTACTCAAAATTCCAGGGAAGTATGGGCGACAAGTGTATTTACTTGTGGCTTTCAAATCGGTCCCCCAAAATAGGCATCTTGCGAGTATGACTACCTTTAGCTAAAAACGTCTTCTCCCTTCTTTCCTTTTTTGAAGTAAGGCCCGTTTGGAATGCCTGGCTTTTCACTTGCCTGCATTCTATTAGACTCTCACTCTCCCCCTCCCTTTCTGTGCATGAGTGTGAGTGTGAGTGTGAGTGTGTGTGTGTGTGAATGTGTGTATGTATGTGCACCCCTCAGACTCAGAGAATAGAGTTTGCAAAGATGCTTGCAGACGTCATTTGACAAACAACCTTCAATACTATTTAGTTAATAAACTTCTGCTTTAGACAAGGATGACATAACAATGACTGGATTTGTCCTCTTATCTAAAATAACAAAAATTGGTAAGACAGACATGAAAGAAACATGACCCAATCTCATAAAGGGAAATAGGGAGGTGGAATGGGGAAAGTATTTCAGCAGTGGTCCAAAACTTGTCAAATGAGATGAAGACTTTAAAATCAAATTGGTGAAACATGAGCAGTGGTAACCACAAGAAAGAAGGAGAACAATCCTAAGAAACAATTCAATCAAATTATTCCAAAGCAGCAGTGAAGAGAAAATTCCTGTGCAGCCAAAGCCTAGCAGCATGGTTTATGCAGAACAAATATGCAGACAGCAGCAGATTTACCCCAAGAAACAATGAGAAGAGAAACAGTGGAACGACATCTTTAAGGAGGTGAAAGAAATAAAATCTCAGGACTCTGTCAACACAGAATTCTCTGCTTAGCTAAAAGTGCTTTTAAAAGATGAACATGAAACACAGACATTTTTGAATTTACAGAAATTGAAAGACTAGCAGAATCAGATCTACACTAAAATATATGTAAAACAGACATTTAGGCAGGAGAAACATGGAAGACGGAAATACGAGATGGCAAATGGTGTAAGTATCATGCGGAACTGAGGGTACATGGGAATATAGTTAAGTTTTGTCTTATGATTTTAACACCTTCGAAATACAGCTGGTTATTTGAAAAGAGATGTCTAATCCTAGGTTGATAGTAGTAAGTGTAAGTCAACGGTAAACTGCTTTAGGGAAGTTCACATACGTTTCCGCTACGCTATGTAGAAGTGGCAGGATGTCTCTTGAGGGCAAACTTGTGGTAAGATAAAAATAGATAACATTAGCAAAAAATAGGAATAGGTTCATAAAAGTATTTAACTCAAAATAATGCATAAGTGCCCTGCAGCAAACTAACAGCGCAGTGACCACTATGATACATTTTATGGGCACAGAACCCTGAGAGAGAGTAACATGCCTGAGGTCAGTTGCTGTTGGATGTTACGGTCAGACTCTGAATCCGTATCTCAGACTCTCAGGTATTGTGCTGATAGAAGGTGTACTCTACGCTGGGGTGGTATACATGTCCTGTTAGAGAATTAAAATCCTTTGGGGATTTTACATCAGACACGCTCCCTAAATTTGAAGATTAATGTTCGAAGCAGACTAAGAGAAAGGAAAGAGTTTGAAATCAACAACAACAACAAAAAAAAAAACAACAACTACAGCAGCGGTCTGGAACAACTTTTGTCTAGCTGCACTGTGATTCACTGACTTTGAACAAACTTTGTATTTCCCAGAAATCTGAAAAAAATGTGCTTCTTAGCTATATACTCTCAAATGAATTGCAGTGGGCACAATGTAACTGGCCATTGCCATGTGAATATTGATCTACTATTTATATATTTTTAAATTGCTTCAGCATTGGTCTACCTGTATGGTCTACTTGTATATACATGTCTGCTATACGGAAGCCCCTTGAATTTCTTGTATCATCTTACTTATTCTACGTTTAATTAATTAAAATCACTGACACATTGTTTTCATATGAGAGTGAAAAGCTTACCTTTAAAATTTTACTTCAGTGCCACATAATTATTACAAGACAAAACTGAAATGAAGAGTTGATGTTAGGATAGAGATCTTAACAGTAGAAGGACTATTAGCTTATCTTGAGAGATGTTAGCTCTTTTTAAATAATTAACTGATGTTTGTTTCCATTCAATAAAATTTATGGGAGAGCATTGATTTGCACTGAGCTCTTTCACTGAATCCTGGAACTAAAATGGAGTTAGTTATGCTGGAGTGCCACATCCTCAGGGCAGATCTAATTGTTTATCTGACATGATCAATCAGGAAGGTGTGATCATAGATACCCAAAGAAACATATTTTAGCAAGCACAATAAGAAGTAACCTGAAGTATTCAATCTGCATATTACTCTCCCTCTGGGCAGATTTCTGTCACTGTCTGCCTGTAAATCCAGCCTCTTCCATTCTGCTCATTGGAGTGCCTCTTCTACATCCTTACATGAGAAGATCCCCACATTATAAATTACCCATGAAACCCAATTAGGTCTTTCAATTGAGTTTGTTGAAATTTTGTCTTTTGAAGCTTCAATTGGTAATTATTGTGGGAGACTTAACAAAGGCGATGTGGTATCAGATGGCTGAGACTTTCGGATTATGTCATTAACAAAATTCTACTCTGTAGGACATCACAGTTTTCAAGCTTCTATTGACTGTTCTCTTAATACCAGATCCTCTCATAACTCACATCTTGCATGTAGAGTCCTTGTAGCTCCCAGTATAAGACATAAAATTAGCGCTGACTTTGTATAAGAAAGAGAAGGTTCCAAATGTCCATCAACATCATAGCTAATATTCCTGTGTGATTGGCATTACACCCAGCACTGTGAATATATGTGTTTCTTAAAAGTTATTGGCTTCTAGAGTTAGATATTCACAGTTTTGGAGATGAGCAGATGAACTAATGACTCAACTTTGCATTTCCTAGGGCTGCTTTCCTTTGTAAATTGAGTCACTGAAATTTCATTAAGGGATAAACACTCTGGTGTATTAACACATTTTGTAATACATCATTTAGTGATGGGCTACAAAAAGAAAGGTTCAGTTTACGCACATGAAGGTGCTATTTAATTGAACATCAAGAGAAATGAGAAAAGCATTTAGGAAATTAAGAGGTAACAATGATAAAATGATTTTACTTGAATTGGTAAACAGAGAGGAGCAGAGATAGGAGGGAAGTTGAGATATTTTATATAAAGTACATATACGCAAGTGTTATAACAGTGGCAATCTGCAAGACCTTAATCCTTAGATAAAGCTGTGCATTGGGCTAGGTGCTAATCTTGGATGTAGTTTTGATGTTAGAGGTTTTTCTTGTCTCCTTTGTAAATTTAAAGCCATATTAAATTCAATATGCCTAAAAAAGCACATGATATATACTGAAAAAATAAATATTTGAAGTGCTATTCAATCCTAAATTGGTGAGTGCTTTCATTAATACTGCTAAAGTAATTAGTTGTCTCTACTTGTTCACTTTAATAAGGTTAAAAAGGTTTCTTATTTTTATCCTATAAATCAGAATTTAATCCCATATTAGTGTAATCCGTTTCCCCTGTATTATTTTATTATTCTTTAATAAATGCAATTCTAATATTTAGCTATTTTACCTAGATAATATAACATCATGATAAATATTCTTAAAAGTTTTTTCTGGGTATTTTCTCTGAAGAATTAAAAACATTATACCACAGCGATATATGTGCACCCATGTTTATAGCAGCACAATTTGTCATAGCTAAATCGTGGAAACAACACAAATGCCCATCTACTGAGAAATGGATAAAAGAGATGTGATATTTGTATAGAATAGAGTATTACTTAGCTACAAAAAAGATAAACTCCAAGCTTTTACAGATAAATGGATGCATCTAGAGACTCTACTCATTAGTGAAATAAATCAGACCCACGTGTAAACATTATATTGTCTCCCTAGTGTAAGAACCTGAAAGAGTAATTAAACCCCAAAATGTACAATAGATATTAGGAAAAGGAAAGAAATTGCTCAAAGGAAGGAACAACTGGGTTGAGGGAAAGGATAAAATGGAAGAAAGAAGGAGGAAATACACATATGTATAGAAGGATAGGTGGTATATTTGTACTACTGATGTCTAGTGGTTTATTGAAAGGAACAATTAGTGCCTCATTTTTTTACCTATTTTGCATGCTTATATCTTGTTATCTAAACAACCAACTTGAGAACAACAACATGCAACATGACAGCCATTGATGAATTCCTAACATCTTGTTTCATGAAACTTTGTATCGTTTCTAATGGTTTTTTAAAATTATTTTTTATTTCCTTTAATGGTTTGATCAATCTTTCATTTTTATACCTGGTAATCTGAACAACTTTGTTAAAGGTAATGAATTATCTGTAATATAACAACCACTGTTTTTTTTTCATTTTAAAGACAAAAGAATGGAGACAGACAAACCAGAATAAGCCATAAACAATATCAAAAATACAAAATTATACAGAACAGCAAGGATTTAGCACTGGATGCGATGTTACATAATGTCATCTTCACACTAGCTAACACACAAACATTAAAGGAAATATCAAATTATAGAGAAGATAGTAGGGAATCAGCACTGGATGCTGCATGACATAAAGTTATCTTCACTTCTGTTAATACAAAAATGATTGAAGAAATACAAATTATAGAGAACATAGAAGGGATTAGCTCTGGATGCTGTCCTACATAATGTTACCTTCACATGTTACTCAGTTACACAGATGATGGCCCATTTGATCATTCAATTTTCTCCTCCCTCATCTCCATTACTCTACCACTCAATCAGTCATCTTCCCTGTGATGATAATTGTATTCCTGGGTTTCTCTATACCCCTGGACTCTCACCTTGGGAAGAGATATAGCTACCTCAGACTATACTATAACATACATGGGTGTATACAAACTGCCATGGTCAGAGGTGGAAAAGCACCTATGCTCACAGCAGACCACCCGGCTCCGCCCCGTCGCCTGTGCTGTGGGTGGGGGCGGGTCCAGTATATGGGGAGCCCTCAGCAGGGCCCAGAGCAGAGCAGCCACTGGGCCCACAGCAGAGCAGCCACGAGGCCCACAGCAGAGCAGCCACGGGGCACACACTCCCATCGGGGCGCCCTCAGTGACCCATTCGGCTCTGTCCCATTTCCTCGATGCCAGAGGCCCTTTCTTCTCCTCCTCCCTCTTCCTGATCTCCAGTATTACCGTTCCCCACCCTTTGAAGCTGGGCATTGGACGAACTTACATTGCTTGGTATAAGGGCTTGAAATCTCCCCGGCCTGTTCTCACTGGATTAGTTCAGGATATGAACTGAGTTTAAAGATTAGCTCTAGAATAGAGTTGGAGAATTTTCTCTGGTCTGCTGTATAGAGTATGTTGTTGTTTTTCAGACTCCCAGTCTGCTGCTTTTCATCTCATTTGTTGCTATGGGTTCATGCAAGGTTCATATGTGCAAGCTGTAAGGAGACCTTCTTGGTGCTCACATTAATAGTTTGGGGTGAGTCCTGAAGTCCGTGGATTCATCCCATTGTTGCCAGGAACAGGTGGTTCTTGCTCAAGCTGCCAAGTCTCAAGGTGCTCCCAGAGAGAGTTCAGGGTGGGAGCTGAGTTCTGGCAACCCAGCTCGTGCTTCCTGCCTGATGTTGGAATGAGAAGAGCATGGAGCCATGCAATCCACCTCCATCTGCATCTCCCTCCCGTTGTGGTGCTGGAGCCCCCATCCACTCCTTGGCCGGATCCCTGGGAGCCGCCCTCGGGGCAGGCACAGAGCCGGGTGTGGTGGGCTGTGTACTAGTTGCATTGATTCTCTCCAGGCGCTGATTAGGAAGGTTGCCGCAGGGTGAGGACTCTGCCCCAGGGGCTGTTGCAGCCTCTCATTCTCACACTGGGTTCGACAACTGCTCCCGACCGCCATTGCCTCCTTTCCTGGCTGCACCCTCCCCTCTCCAGCCCTGGACCAGCTCTCAGAACTCCGCTCTCCCTTGGCTGAGTCAGGAGGCTTCCGTGAGCGTGAGCCTCCGAAGCTGAAGCTGCGAATGCTGGAATGAGGGCGCAGGCCATGGGTGTGCTTGGAGCAGTGACTTCCTCCTTCTCCTCTCCCCCGCGACTGCACCAGGAGGATCTCTGATCCTTTCCTCCAGCAGAGGTTTTGCTTAGTCTTTCTGAGGGCTTACATTTCCACTTCAGATCCTTCCTGAGTTCAGAATACCCACCTTTTTCCCTTCTGTCCTTCACATGTTGCTATATTCCTATATTCCTTTGTCTGAGTGGCATTCCTCGGGGAGGTTCTCTCTCCATGGCCTACCCGGTCGCCATCTTGAAGTCCTCTCATAAAATTTATTTAGTTATTTGTTACTTTCTAGTGAATTGACCGTTACATTTCTAAAGTTCTGAAATGGTTAACAGACCATAGAAATATACCACTTTAGGCTCCTGCTTGAAACAAACAGCTACAGAAAACTGCTGTCCTTGATTCCGGGCCACTATAACAACCACTGTTAATTCCTACCATTTTGTTTTGAAACCTTCTATCATTTTTATTGTTTTTCTTTTGTTTTGTTTTGGTCTATGTTGATGTTATGTAATTATTGTTTTTATTCTCTTTATAATAAAAAGTAATAAAAATTTTTAAACTACAATGTTTTTATTATGATAATTTAAGAAAAATTCTAACGAGATGTATCTTCATAGCCAATTTGAGGTGTAAGTAGGTCACATCTATGGAGCACCTGTCATTAAGTCATCTGTTTTATACCCTTATATCTTTATGCAAGTTAAGCCTGGAGTTCCTGTTATAGTGGATATTTTAACCAGTAGTTCACACCTATGGACATCAAGAACCGCAGTTGGTCAGTGGATAGATGATTTAAGGAAAGAGACTCCTCAGAAATGCAAAGACAGCTGAGACAGGTCTAGGGTGCAGGTTGCATGCTGATGCAAATTGTATTTTACATATTGACACTAATTATATTTCAGCTACCAGCTGCTAACTGCCTGGGGTTTTTTTTGTTTTGTTTTGTTTTGTCTTACCTCTTCTCATAGATCCTGAGTGTCTGTTGGCAACTGTATCAATTTGCCTTTCTAGGAGGACAACCCTGCCTACAATTATAGTCTCAAGTAAACAGGAAAATGAGCAGTTTCTTACTGAAAATGGATAAGTATCTTATATAAAATCTATAAACTGAATGAACCATGGACATTTTCACCTGAAATTATGTATAGAAGTGACCAAAAGACAGATTTCAAGCTTTCCCTTCCTAATGCAAAACAAGTGGTAAAGTGACTGATACTGTCAATGATTGTCTGGTTGTTTTATTAGGTGCAATTAAAAACCAGAACTGATTTAACTGCCTGTTTTCACGTTGTATAAACACAGTGGAAAGGGACATAATTCCAATCACTCCCTTCTGGAATGTTTTATGGCGAGTGTTTCTTCTTGCGATAGTGCATTTCCCCACTAGGAAACATTACCTCTACCTCCTATCAGGAGTTGCTCTCTCTTAAGCTTTACTTTCCTCACTTTATATTACCAAAAACAGTATTTGAAATGCTTTGTTGGACAATGAATTTGCAATAATGGCTCCTGTGTAACCGTAGAATTTCCAGTTGCTATTTTAAATTAATTACTTTAATAGCAAAATAACTTTAAAGATACCTTTATAGTTTTAAGCGTAAAATAAAATTCTTACGGTGTGAATTTTCTCTGCCTTATCCTCATTCTGTCAGTAATGTCACTGCAGTTCAGAGCAAAACACAGTGTGAAGGAGTGAGACAATTCTTCAGTTTGTTGTGAACTGAGATGTCATCATTGGGATGACCTTGGTTACAACCCTGCCACTTGATGATATCATTAGAGCTACTTTTTCTCTTAGATCTCTAACTTTTGAACGTATGTACTTTATTTGTCTTTCAGTTTCTAGCATGCATTGCTTGCAATATTTCCAGGGACCTCAGAGGTATTCACCAAGTTTTCCTTAAATAAATGAAGGGCAATTCAATTGAGTACCTTTGAAAGTTTTCACACATCCTCCAAACCATCTACTGTGGTTTTGAGTAAATTTCAGGAACGTGAACATAGTTAAATTAGAACTGATAGCAAATTCAGTAATGTTGTTATATACAAAATCAATATGCACAAATCAGTGGCATTTTTATACACAAATACTGAAATTATTGAGAAAGCAGCAATTAAGCAAACCCACTCAGAATTGCTACAATAAAGTAAAATATCTAGTAACTAATTTAAACAAGGAAGCAAAGTAGATCTACAGTGAAAATTACAAAACTCCTAAACTTAAAAATACAGAAAGGCCTTTCTTGTGCATGGATTGGAAGAATATTTTCAAAACGTCTTTATTACCCAAAGTACTTTACAGATTTAACGTAATCTCCATCAAAACACCAATAAAGTCATTCACAGAACTAGTTAAAAATCCCCCAAATTAATCTGCAGAGTGACAGTATGCACGGTACTGGCATACAGTGGTATTAGGGTTTGTGTCTTAATGCTCCCCCCAAGCCTCATGCGGTCATGGAGTGGGCTTCTAGAGTTCATGATTGATCCATGGCGCAATGCTGGAATTATGAGTGTGAGTTCTACTCCTGCCCTGGGTCGGGTAATTTGCATACAATGTAAGGAAAGGAAAGAGGTTGCTTGTAGCCACTCCTCCCTTTGCTCTTGTTGCCTTTGCTGTCTTCCACCGCCATGAACTGTTGCCCTCCGCCATGTGGCACTCTGCCTTGGAGCCATCCAAGTATGGACTGAAACGTCCACAAACTGTGAGCTAAATAAACCTTTCCTTCCTTAATTCTGGGTGTCAGGTATTTTGTCTCAGCAATAAGAGAAAAGTAACCAAGACAAAGGGCATAGAGAGCAAATGGAAAAGAATAGAGATCCAGAAATAACATGCACATATCTATGACTAATGGATCAGAGAGAAGGTGCCAAAGCCATGCATTGGTGAAAGGGCATCTTCCAGTAAATGATGCAGGGTAATCCAGTTATCTACATGCAGAAAACTGAAATGACTCCCATCTCTCCTTCTTTAAAAAATCAACTCAAAGGGATTTTAAAAACTAAATGTAATATCTGAAGCAATAAAAGACTAAAAAAGTCAAACTTAGGGAAAATTTCTCAGGACACTGAATGTATGAAGCTACTTTGGACAAAACCCCAAAGCAAAGAAACAAAATCAAAACTAGGGAAATGGCATTACCTCAGATTACAATATTTCTGCACAGCAAGGAAAACAATTTACACAAAGAAGAAATGACCTCCTTTCTCCTACAAAAATTGCCAACTATTCATGTAATGAAGGATTAATATACAGAATAGATACAGAACTCAAAAACCTCAACAACAAACATATACAGTGATCAGATTTTAAAATGGGGAAACGAGCTGGTGTTGGCGTGTACACACATAGTGCCATCACTGCAGGAGGCAGAAATGAGTCCCAGTCTGAGTAGCTGAGGGTGCAGCTCAATATGAAGGTGATGAGTTCAATCATCATTACTGAAAAGAAAAAAAAAAGAGGTGATAAAACAAATAACCTGTATAAATGCTTTTTAAAAGAAGTACAAATGACAAGCAAGTATACCACTACCATTTGCCATTAGGAAAATGCAAATTAACAGCACAATGTGATAATCTCATCCCAGTTATAATAAAGTTATCCCTTCTGGGGTATATATATACAAAAAAATGAAATGCCAGAGAGAGACTGCACACCTATGTCTGCTGTGGCACTATTTACAAAAGCTAAGAGGGGTAATCAGCCTAGCTATCCACCAATGGATGAGTTAATTTGTTTTTAAAAAAATTTACACAATAGAATACCAGATATAAGCAAAAAATTTATCTTGAATGGATAATGATTATTGGAATTTAGGGAGAACAAGTTTGGATAAACAGAGGCTGGATTTATCAGTGCACACAGTGAATTCTGAAACATCCTAATTAATATGTTCAATTTTACATAATAACAAAATTAAGATTAAAACACAATGAGTAAGTGACTGCCTGAATAACTAGTTCTCATGTACATGATTTGGGAGAAGAATCTATGATAGTGATTCAGTCTGTCCTCTGTATCGTTTCTCTCATCTTTAGATGCCTAACTTCAAGGATTGTAAAAGCTGAAAAGATTTATTAACTCTATTACAGGTTTCTACTTAATGCAGGCTCCATAACTCATTGGGACAATAAAACAATATTATAGACCACACGTCTTGAGGGAAAAGAGATAGTGGTAAGCCATGATTTGTGAGAGTTAGAGCAAAGGCTATCAGAACCAGTAGAACCTGAGCATCCCTGATTAAAATCAAAGTTTCCCCCATTTTCTGGGTTGCCATCCTGGTGAGAGAATCTATGAGAAAAATAACGCTGACTAAAGTATAACTTCTCCTGCTGTTCTTATCCACATATTCCCAATGAAATATGCAAACTGTATCAAAATCCTCAATAGCTCAAGGAGGAAGCTCACTGATGGTTGTGAAGTTACTAATTTCTGCTGGGTACTTGGAAGTAGGTTATCAGTGAAAGAATGCCTTACGGGCAAATTTCCCTTCTCCTCTTCTTCCATTATACTTAAAGCCTTACTGGTCAGATCATCACTTCATAATAGAAGGAAGATCTCCAGCTATCTTTGTAAGATGCAAACATTTTTCTGAAACACCAACTATTAGTTGAAAATAATGGCATTTTATTGCTTTGTAATATTTTAAAACATTAATGGGTTTTTAAATAATGCATTGTGATTTACGTGGTGTTTTTACTGGAAAACAAAAGATTGGAGTTGTAATCAGTAGAAAATACATTTTACTGCACAGAGGAAGGGTAATAATTCAGAAGTTTGTTATCTCTGTGTGGGGGAGCATGAAATGCAAAGTGAATATGTATTTCCTTTTGTGGATAAAAATGCTTAAATATGTCTTTGTTATCATGCTTATAAGCTCAGATGCTCCAAGAGGTCTTGACATGGCCATGAAGAGCTTTTAATATCTGAAATAAGGGAGGAAGATGTTGAAGAAAAGAAAAGCATGATCCTATGCCAGAAAGAATGGCTTTCATTAAGAAATCAAATAATAACAGATGCTGGTCAGGATGTGGGGAGAAAGTAACTTTTCTACTTTGTTAGTGGGAAGTAACCAAGTGTGACCATTACGGAAATTGGTATGTGATTTTCAAAAAAGAAATTCCATTCAACCTAGCTATTATCCTTCTAGGTGTCTTCCTGACAAAGTCAAAGATGTTCTACCACAGTGAATACCCATGTTTATAGCATCACAACTCATAATACTAAACCACGAAAGCTGCCTAGATATCTATCAACAGATGAACAGATAAAGAAAATGTGGTATTTATACCCAATGGAGTACTATTATCCCATAAAGAAGGATAAATTTTGTCATTTATAGGAAAATGGATCTACCTTGAGACCCTAAACTTCAGTGAAGTTAATCAGATATACAGGCTTAAATATCACATGGTTTATCTTCTGTGAGAAATCCAAAATGTAATTAAAGAAAAAAATCAAAGAAAGGAAGATGTTGTTTGCAAAAGGGAAAGTGACCAAGAGCTTGAGGGAGGGATAGGGAAAGGAAAAGAAGGGGACATGGGAAGAAGTGAGATGTGTGGCATGCCTGGAGAAATCCTTCATGAAGAATGTAATCATTCTGTACCGAAAACTTGTACTAAGAAAAAAACTGAAAACAACAACAAAATCTTGGTTTTGTCAACCACATTGTCAAACAGTACTTTTTTCTCAGAGTACTTTCAGTAAGACATTGTAAGAGAAGTAAAAACTGATCAAAAAGAGCCTGAGATAGATTTATAATACAATTGAAAGGTAACTGCTAAAGTCATGTAGCACAAATACGCTATTTAATACATGAGGAAAATGAATCCAATATACTACAACTTAACACTTAACACTTTGTAGGATTTGTTGAATCTAGTCAATATCACTTCAACTAAAATGGAAAGTTTCCCCTAGAAAAAAATTGCAAATGCTTCCTGACTTATGATGACAGCTCAATTTTTGTTTTTAACTTTTGTTTGCAGAGTGGTTCACATTCAGTAGTAATTGGACTTTGAACTTTGATATTTTCCCAGGATAAGAATTTGCCTTACAAGGAATCTGCTTCCTTGTGCATATATTACTTCCCAGTGCTAGGGAAGTAGACTGTGTCACCCCTCCTTTCAACCACATGACAGTGTGGATAAACGTCCAACAATGTGCAGTATGCAGTGTCAGACATATTTTCATACAGGTAATCAATAAATAAATTGAGATAGTTAATACTTTTTTATAAAATAGGCTTTAGTTTTAAAGGACTATGCTCAATCGTAGGTCAGTGTAAGTGTTCTAAGCAGATACGTGGTACACCACATTATACTCCCTTCCCAGCTATTTAGATGCATAAAATAAACTTTCCACTTAGGGTATTTTTAACTAACAATGAGATTACAGAAAAATAGCTACACTGTAAATCAAGGGGTGCTTATGATCTGCATGTTGAGGTTCCAGTGGTTCAACTTAGATGAAATAGATGAAAATGATAAATATGAGAGAGAGAGAGAGAGAGAGAGAGAGAGAGA
>PVLD010031617.1:0-15595 GCA_004027595.1 Dinomys branickii | reverse complement strand
AATGAATGCACAGATGAGCAGATGATTTGGCCAGCAGAAATCTCACCGATTTTTGCTAGTTACCATAAACATTTATTTATAAAACTAGACTGACATCATACTCTATTATTCAAAATGTTTTTCTTTTACATTTCCCAATGCTTGTTACTGGAAATTCAAGTTGCTGTATAATTTTCCTCATTAGAAAATAATTACCTTGAAAGATCTGTCCTTGGGAATAGATAAATGAAAGCATTAAGGTTAATACAGCATAAAAATAGCTGGATAAATTCTTCCATTCTCCAAAGAGATTCTATTAAAGGCCAACTGAATGCTAAGATTTAGTTAGTTCTCTTAAAGGCTGTCTAAAATTTGAAGAGATTCTCAAATATGCTTTGAAACAAAGAGTAAACAATGCTGTCTCTGCAGCCCTGCCTGTACTCAACACGCAAAACAACTCCTGCAATTCTAGAAAGGGATTTGAATGTATCTGGAAGTCTCATTAGATTTTTCCGGATTGTTTTAGTACTGAGTCATCTTCTGCAGAGAGGGAAAAATGAGAGGGGAAGGCTTCTGAAAGCATAAGATTATGTGCCTGAATATCAGCAAAATAACTAGAAGAAACAGTTATACTGGGAGGCACTGATAGCTTTATCTCCATGATAGATTTTGTCTTATGATTAACACATTTGAGTTGAGCCTATTAAATGGTATGCAGAGTCACTGCCAGTTGTCTTCATGCCTGCTGTGTGCACACGGATCTCACCCCCAGAAAGTGCCCGCCACCTGTTTCCTGGTGCACACATCGTAGTTCCATTCCCTTCCTCGTGTTGAAATTTTTGAGATGTGGTTGAATTTGTTTCCAAATCTATTCAGGTCAATTTTACTTGTCATTAGGAAGAAATAATTTTTTTATGTGTATGTAAATCTCAAGCTGAAAGAATTCCCAGTGGCCAAGGCTGGAGTAAACTGAGAAATAAAATTAATAATGTACTATTAGGTTATATCATAAAGGAAAAAAATAGATATCCTCAAGTTCATACTGATAAAACAATTATTGAATGAATTAAAAACAGAGATGGAAAGGAGAAATTTCTCATATATAACAATCTAATTTATGGAGAATATTCTTTTCTCAAAGAAGTTGTGCTTAACTTCCTACCCTTTGCTAAATGACTTGCTTCAAAAATGCTGTTTTACAGAGAAAGTGGACAGGTGATCAAGGTAACATCCTCAGTGATAAATCATGTGGCAAGCATGGAATTTTTTTTTTAAATCAGATGCATTGACATATGAGTCACATATACCAAAATGTACCTATTTAAAGGTTTGTACTTTAGTGATTTTTAGTATATGCATAGAGTATTGTGACCATAAGTCTGGTGCTAGAACTTTATAACTTCCCCAAAATAAACCATGTATTTGTCTAGCATGGTGATGCATGATGTTAATCCCACATTCTGGGGGACTGTAAAGGGGGACTGCAAGTTCAAGCCATCCTTAGTGACATAGTGAGAGCTTGTCTCAAAAAAAAAGAAAAAAGAGAGACTGGGGATCTATCTCAATGCAAAGAGGTTTAGTACCCAGTAGCACAAAGAAATTAAGCATTATTCCTATTGGAAATCTTTGCCCATCTATCCCAGCCCTAGAAAATCACTAATCTTTTGGCCCCTGTGCATTTGTCTATCTTAAATAACTTGTATTAATAGCATCAGGCCGCATGTGGTCCCTTGTGACTGGTTTCTTTCACTTTCATCTTGTTTGGGGATTCAGTCGTGTCGTAGCACGCCAGCCCTCGCCTGTTTCACATCAGGGATGGACTTCATGGAAGAGAGTTTTTCCACAGACCAAGGGCATGGAGAAGGGAGGGGTTCAGGGTGACTCAGACATCTCAAATTTATTGTGTACTTTATGTTATTATATTGTAACATGTAACAAAATAGTTATACAATGCACCATAAAGCAGAATCAGTGCAGGCCCTGAAGTGCTTTCTTGCAAGTGGTTGATCCCATCTGGGGGAGATGGGAGACAGTGATACCCGAGGTGTGTTGCTTATGTCCTATCTACTTAACAATCTCATCTTGGTTCTTGTCACTGCAGAAAACCCTACTTCACAACCTGCTGGAATTGCAAGCAGGGTACTGAGTGCTTCTGAGGCAATCTTAGGATATTCAGCCTTGCATTTAATCCACAGTGTATGGAGATTTGAAGTTGTCTCAGACACATTTCCAAGGCCACTATTATTTGCCCTCTCAAGCAGCTGATACTGTTCTGCCACAAACAAAGTTGATGTGGCTGACTTATCCACAAATGGTCATGGATCCAGTCCTTCCTGCTTCAGGGCTCTTTTGTGGCTGGGAAATAATCTCAAGCTCTTTTGAAAGCTGAAGTAGGTGATTGTGCACCAGCCGGGAGAAAAAGGCTCTGTCTCAGCCTTTCAAAATCTCTGTCCATGTTTGAAACATGCCAAAAAATCCTGATATTTGGTTGCCATCCTCATAATTCTAGTTTAGCTTTGGCCGAAGCCATTTTACCTGCTGATTTGAACATAGCAGTTGTTCTTCTCTGAAGTAACAGGGGGAGCAGGGGGAGTTTTTGTTGAACAGGGTGAATATGTCACATGAATAAGCATGTTTTGTGATCCATTTTGTGTCATGGAAATGTGCTGCTAGTGGTGATTATTTTTCTAAAAGAAACCTTTGGAGTGGTTCTCAGAACTCAAAAACTCTGGTCAGTCATCTACCTTTAGAAAGGCATCTCACTTCTGTGTGTAAGAGAAGACGTGTGCTTTGTGGCTTTCTCCTTGTGAACAGCCATGAGTTAAGGCCATGTACTTTGATGTGGTTGATAATTTTAATCACGTCTTGAAAACTATGGTTAAGTTCAAGTGCCACTTTTCTGCTAGCCAGCGTTTCTCTGTGGATGACACAGTGTACACATTCACATTAAAAAATGACCTCTTTGACCAAGTAGAGAAATCAAAAAGCTCTGTTGTCTTGGTGGTTACTCTCTCTGGGAATACTGACACAAAATGATCAATTCAGTCTTCCTCCTACGTAGTCACTCAAATACTTTAGTTCTGCAGTTGCAGTGTTGGATGGCAACAAAAGCACACATAACCTATCCTCGTGCACGTCCCCTTGAAAAATATCTTGCACCAAATAAGCATTTTGTCTTGACAACATTGGTAGACTTGTCAACCTGGATTTCAAAGCATAGTGACTCACTAATCCGAACAATTGTGCCTCAGTGTCCTCTGCTATGTCATCAAATTATCTAGTTATGAGGCCAGCTAAAAAAGGACCATGTACCCCCTTTTATCCTGCAGCCTCTCCTAAATATTTATGGCAAATGTACTTAGCAGCAGGCAGGACTAATTCTTCACCAATAGTAAAGGGCTTCTTCATTTTAGCAGTGCAGCTAGCCACTAAGAATGATGTCCTTAGTCCAGACACATTTGATGACGTAGTGACCTTCAATCATTCCTTCTGTTTTTCTTGTTCACATTTTTTTCTTTTGAAAATCTTCAAAGGTTTTTGTTTTAATGCATGGTGCTTCATCTCCATGTCTCAAAGCAGTATTGAAGGTTTTATGACTTGAGGAGCTAGCTGGTCACCACTTATTATGCAAAGTGAGCTTGGAAAATGTGAATCATCAGAAATTTATGTGGGATTCTTGATGTTTTCTTTTTTGCCCACTTTTTTGTTCACAGCTTTCTATTTTGAGCAGTCTTAGAATCTTCTGCTGTCTCAAGCTTGCATCTTTCTCCTCTTTCAAAGAAGCTCTCCAGTGATGTTTGTTTGTGACTCATTTTGATTTGGGTTAGCTTGTGGGCTTACCAAAACTGCAACTGAGACAAGTGCACAATGTGGGAAAGAAGTGCAGATAGAAGCAGTAAATAAAATACTGGTCAGGCTACAAATAAGTGAAATAGTCTTACTCAAAGCCAGCCGCAAGATGCAGCTGCAAATTGAAGTACATCAACTCTCTTGCCACTTTAAAGTCACCACCAAATACAGATTAACTGTCATTTGCCAGTCATCGATAGGGGTTTTGATATGCATATGCAAGCACTTGATTTATTGTGGTCTCTGTGCAGTCAACTCTGTCTCCTAACATTAATCTGTACTTGCAGACACTACCTAGCAGTACTGTCACCACCTCAGGTCCACCTCAGATCATCAGGCATTTGATTCCCGTAAGGAGCATAAAACCTAGATCCTCTCACATGCTCAGTTCACTGTAGGGTTCATGCTCCCATGAGAATCTATGGTGCTGCTGATCCGATAGTAGGCAGAACTGAGGCACTAACGCAAATTATGGGGAATGGCTATAAATAAAGAACATTTGCTCACCCATCTGCCATTCACCTCCTAAGGGAACTGAAGATCCATGTTTTGGCATGTATCAGTACTTCATTCCTTTTTACTGTCAAGTAATATTCCATTATATGGCTATCCATGTTCTATTTATCCCTTCATCAAGTGGAACTTTCCCCATTTTTGGTTGTTCTGAGTAACATTTTATAAATATTTATGCACTTTTTGTTTAACTTTTGTTTAAAATTTTGAGGAACTCTCAAACTATTCTGCATTCTAATAAAAAATGTTTACAGATTCTAGTTCCTCCAAAATTTTGCTAAAAGGTATTTTCTCTTTTGGGTTCTGTAACCACCCTAATGGGTATGACATGGTGATATCTCATGATTTGACTTACATTTTCCCAATGACTAGTAATATGATAATCTCTTTATTTACTTAGTGAATATTTATGTATCTTCTTTGGGAAAATGTCAGTTCATATCCTTTATTCATTTTAATTGCATTATTTACTCACATAAAATTGTGAGTTCTCTGTGTACTTATAGTTCTTTGTTATGTGCATTACTTGCTTATGTTTTATTTCATATTGTAGGTTGCTTTTTCACTTTCTTGAAAATATTCTGTGAAGCACAAAAGGTTCTATTTTATTTGGTTCTATTTTAATAATACTAATTTATTTCTTTGTTGTATATAATTTTGATGTCTTATGTAAGAAACCATTGCCTGATCAAAAGGCATACAAATTTATTCCTATGATGTCTTTTTGGAGTTTTACATTTTTAATAGTTGCACTTAAATATATGATGCACTTGGAGGTAACTTTTGTGGATGAGGTGATATGAGTCCAAATTCTTCTTTTCTACGTGGATTCTAGTTTTCCCCTCATTTGTTGAAAAGGCTGTTCTTTCCCTCACTGAATACTTTCAGAATCACTTTTTAACATCTAATGACCATAAATTTGAGAGTTTGTTTCTGGACTCTCAGTGCTATTCCACTGCTTTATATTTTATCCTCATGCCAATTTCACACAATCTTGTCTACCATAGATTTGCAGTAAATTTTGAAACTGGGCAATGTAAGTCCTCAACATAATCCTTTTCAAGATTATTTTGGCTCTTTGGGGCTATTTGCACATAAATTGATCAGCTAGTCAATTTTTTCAGTGAATATAGCTCATATATTGATAGAGAATGAATTGAATCTGTAGATTAACTTGTGCAGTATTGCTGTCTAATATGAAGTATTCTGACCTATGAATGTGAGAAATATTTTCATTGATTTTAATCTTTAATTTGTTCTACAGTTTTCAGATTATGAATCTTGTTCTTGTTTTGTGCTTATCACCATTCCATGAAGGGTCATCAATGATGCACAAATCCTCTTCCTGATAAACATTATTATCTAGTGAGAAGATGGTTATGAGAAATTCACAAAAAGCAAGGCAAATAATATTGTTCCCAGTTCCATACACAAAATGATTATGTGAGCTTTCCAGGGACATCTAGCTTTGCTGTGAACTGAGAACATGAGCACACCATTAAGTAATCTGTTCACTCACTCAGCACTTGCCTATCTGTCTCGTGAGGCTGACAGTGTTTTGGTCCCAGGACTAGGCCGCTGTGTCTTCTGTATGAACTGACACAAACACTGTATGCTTTTCAGTGCACACTTGCCTTCCCTTTGTAGATGATTTTTAAAAAAAAAAGCTTTTATCAACTTTGAGGTTGTATCTTAACAGGTGTTTTAGGTTTCCTATAAAAAACTAATAAAAATGCCATTATTTATCAACTTGGGATAGTTTAAAACTCCTTATTGCCAAACACAAGATATTGTACAGTTCATTTCTGTATTGCAGAAAATAATCAGGTTTTGTGAACACCATTTGCATAATGAGGAATGAGGACGCACTCGGCAAAACTCCCCTTTTCCCTCAACCCTGCTCCGCAGCCTGTGCCCTTGGATGTTGGCAGACTACACCCCGTCTTAGGCGATGCTGCACAGTCACTAACTTGCTATCGCCGGCCCCTAGTTTTGCAATATTCTCCCAACTGGTTTCAGAGTTTCTGACCCCATCCATCTCCATCACATTTCCCACAATTTTTCCTTTTCATCAAAATGCAGGAATTGTCTTGCCACTTACTTAAAATTCTCCATGAACTCCCATGGTAATTTCTGAATGTCTTAACATAGTGCGTAAGATATTCCCAGTCACTCTACTACCCCTTCAGCCCGTTTCCAGCTTTTCCTATCGCTTGTGTCTTCTGCCCCAGCAAAGTCAAATTTGTTACTCTTTAAAAATGTTGCATTTCGTCAATCTCTGTGATGTAGCATTTATTATTTCTACTTTCAATAATCCCTTTTACCATCATACCGACCTGTTCATATTTTAGAACTAGATCAAGTACTTGCTTCATGAAGTTCTCTCAAGCTTTCTCAGCCTGATCTCCTGTTATGGTGAGACTATTCACCTTTGTGGACAACTCCTGAATTGTCTTCCAAAGCAGCTAGAGCAATTTGCAGCTTTGTTAGCAGTGAAAGGGAGCTACTGTTGTTTCACATCTTCACCTGCAATAGGTATTATCTTTTTCATTAAAATTTAGCCTTTGTAATAGAAATGCTGTGATATCTCATTGTTTCTTAACTTGTATTCCCTTAACAATACATGAAGTTAAACATCTTTTCGTGAACTTGTTTTCTGATGAAGTATCTGTGCAGATCCTTTAATGGGGTTGCCTCATTGTTGAGTTTTAAAAGATCTTTGTATATTTTTGTTCAAGTTCTTTCTGTGCATTCTGCAAAGATATTTTTCCCCAGTCATTGGTTCATCTTTTCCTTCTCTTAATAACAATTTTCCAAAACAAAAGTTTTAAATTTTACTGCAGCCCAGTTTTTTTTGTTTGTTTGTTTGTTTTTTTGCAGTACTGGGGATTGAACTCAGGACCCTGCGCTTGCTAGGCAAGCGCTTATTCCACTGAGCTATATCCCCAGCCCCCAGCCCAGTTATTAATTTCTGTTTTATCATTATGTTTCTGGCATTATATCTAAAAATTCACCACCAACCCATTGTGCAAACATTTTGTGTTTGCTTCTGGAAGTTTGATAGGTGTGATCCCTACAATTTGATCTATGGTCTACCTTAATTACTGTAGTTAGGTTCAAAATC
Source organism: Dinomys branickii (assembly GCA_004027595.1). Lineage (NCBI taxonomy): Eukaryota > Metazoa > Chordata > Mammalia > Rodentia > Dinomyidae > Dinomys > Dinomys branickii. The sequence goes on along the minus strand of PVLD010031617.1, from coordinate 8,130 downwards.
ATGCCCTCATGTTATCTCCCAGCCAGGACAGCTTTGTCTAGCCTGACACGGAAGCACCAAGACAGCATGAGCACTCAGGCACCTTCGGGAGGGGTAAGAAAGGCAAAGTATAGTTGAAAAGGAGACAAAGTTTACCGTAAACGGTATCATTCTTTCTCAAGCTGCCTCTGCAGTACAAGTACATTCACTTATATTTAATAATATAGAATCTAAGCCATTTAAGGATTAGAATAATGGTTTTAGGTGGCCAAATATGAACATTCTTACATTTTAATAAATTTAGTAAAATCAGTAAATGACTAAAATTTACATTGTAGTAACTTCTTACATGTTTTAGCAAAATATTCATTTTCTTAGCTCTTTCATCAAAGCCCATATTGAGCTGGGCTGTGACAGTCATAGTGTCTAGTGAGGACGGTCCCCTTGCACCCAGCCCCACAGCATCTGTCCAGAGTGTCCTGTGATTGTCGGCACTGCGGAGAAGAGTCAGGTTTGGAGAGCCAGCCCGACGCCTCTGTCGGTCTGCCGCCTGTACTCTTTTAACCTTGGAAGTAGGAGAATAAATGAAGTGGACCTCATCTTTCAACATGGAAACAGACATCTTCTTGGTTGCTATTTCTTTATGAATAAAAGCTGGACTGTCTGCCCTCTTCCCCTCAGTTGTACATGGTGCTAAGAAAATATCCCAGGACTGTGCTGCCTTAAGACTGACAAACTCCTCATAGCGTTGCTTTAAAACTGGGTTAGAATTTTTTAAAATAACAATTTTTTATCAAGGCTTTATTATGAACCTGGTACTATACTAATTTGTAATAAAAATTATATCATTTAATATTATTTCCAGTTACCTCCAATAGTTGACAGTATTCTCCCTACTTTATTTTTATTCTTCCTATTTCATAAATGAAAACACTGCCTCTCCGATGCGCTGAGTAACTTGCCTGCGGTCTCCCCGGAGCGGCGGGGCGAGGAGGCGACCCGCTCCGCCACATCAGGAGTCCTCTCAGCCTCCCTGCCGTGCTGTCTGCTGCTGCCGACTTGGATGGATTTATAATCAATCTTCTCAACTTTAATTTTATTTTGTGGGTGCAGAAGAAGTCTGAGAGTGTGCCGAACAGAATTTGTTCACATTCTGTGAATTGTAAATATGGCCAGATTGAATTGACAGATAACAGGGGCGCTTCATTTGACCAAAATCAGGAGTAGGAAAATTCAGGCCATGGCACAGCTAAATGAACAATGGCAGAGACTCCTAAAGTTCATCCAGATTTCTCTCCTCTCCCTCTGGGCCAGTCCCACCTCCCTGCCCTGTTGCAGTCAGGCAGAGCCATGCCACTGTTTCAGAACAATCAAGTCATTATCATGCACGGGGAGGAAGTGTCTGGAAATCTTGTCTCCTGTTCTGAGCTCTGAGGAAATGCGGGCTGATATGGAAGAACCGCGCTGGGGTCCCACAGAGGAAAGAGAGCTCCAGCGCTGCCCCGACTCACACGGGGCTTGTCAGGAAGCCATGCAGGTTGTTGATGTGACATCACCCAACTATCCCAGCCCCGGACTCTCCATCTCACCTGCCAGCTCTATTTAAACAACATGTAGCTACGTGTTCCCTTGTACAGCCCACACGGACAAGTGATCTTAGATTAATTTTTAAATTATTCAGGCTTCTTTGGAAAAGCTGGTGTCATTTACTTCAGCCTAAAAGTTGAAGATTCTCAGTGAAGAAGGCACCAGCCATAATTTTTCAAGTACTTTTTATCTTTGATCTCCTTCGATGTGAAGGAGCAGGCTTTCACGCGGCGCCTGCTGCAGCCGAGAGTTTGGAAATGGATTCTGTCACCTCTGGTTATTGAGTGCTTGGACTGAAGTGGAGGTGCTCTAGGGCACTTTAGAAGTAATTTTCACTTGCTGTTCTTCAATACTGAAAATGGAAAAGAGGAGAGTCATTTGAGATTATATAATGTAAAAATTAGTAATGTTTAGCTTTCCTTTTTACTTCATGTTGAGGTAGCAGTTCAAGCTACATTGGCAAATTTGACTTATTATGGGATTGATTGGTAGAAATAGAGGCTTAATGTTGTCCATTGAATTTCTATGCTGAGTTTGGGTGGGCAGTCATTCAGCAGCTGTCGTAATAGTGATGGAGGTCAAATTTGACTAAATCGTAAGTATACTAGTGTGTTGGTTTGGGGCTAACTTTGCAAGCTGAAACAGTACAATAGAGGACACATATTTTATATGATTATTTATAATACCCAAAGAATGATATACAAAAGAGTGCAGGAGATCTGTCCACACTAAGACCAATGAATCCAGCGGAGGGCCTGGATCCCATGGAAATGTTCTGCATGAGTCCAGCTGACTACTTAGCACTCATAATAATGCCTCCCACAAATCCAACTGGAGGCCAGGGCCCACAACAACGTCTCATGCAGGCCTGTTTCACGGATCTCTGCTGGAAAGGCCCAGAGGTCAGTGATGGAATCTAGGAAGTCTGTGCCAGTGAGATGAAGGATCTGTGCTAGCAGGCTGAGGGATCTGCACTGGAGCCAGGAAGCAATTCTCGGAAGAACCAGACCTCCCCCAAAAGGTACCATGGCCATCCTCAGCAACAGTGCGGTTCCCAGCTCCTCCAGTGATTAAGACGGCTGAGTTTCCATCAGGGTAGCCAACGCAGCAAGCTTCTCCTGGAGACCAGCAGTGCACCATCTTCCCCTCCATAGCCAGGAAGTGATGTTCAAAGTGAGGACCAGAGCGCCCCCAAAGTGAACCAAAGCCATTCTCAGTGCTAATGAGGTCCCAAGCTCCTTGGAGGATGAGAACAGCCAAGTTCATAGGAAAGCCAGCGTGACGATCTCCTCCAAAACAACCAACAACTTCCATCAGCTCCAACAGCCTTTCTCCACTCCCAACAGCCTTCTTCTTCTCCAGCTCTGCCTCTTACGCTACTGGCAACAGTCCCCAGGTGGGCCTCCCACCCCCAGCAGCACACTTACTCAGTATAACTGTGTATGTATGTTTCATCCATGTATCAGGGTCATTTTTAACAAAAATGAAATCGCAGAATTGATTCTTAACAAAGCTGAACATTATCATTAAATGAAACTTTCACTTAATTTTCAAGAATACATCATTTTTAAATTCACTTTATTCCTCAAAAATTATTTATGATTTTAAATCCTTATTATTTTCTATTTCATTAATTTAAACTTGTATTTCACTTTTTGCACAGGTTAAATTTGCAAATTATTCTTATAAATAAAACTTGCAAATTAGGTTTGATCGCAATGGGGCTTTACAAATAATTTTGATGACATAGCAGGATAAAATCTCCAAATAAGAAAGACAATGATAGAAAAATTGAAGAAAGTAGTTTTCTGGAGAGAAGACAGGGATAGAGACATACTGTGTGAAAGAGCGTCTGCTGCGCGGGTGTGTTTCTTGCTCAGCCGCTCCCTTTCTGGGGGGAGGGGGAGACGCAGGAGCAGACACAGAGGTGACAGTGGGAAGTAAATGAGCCTCTTGAATCGACTTGGTAGTTGAGCTGAGTATAATCTAAGAAGTGGATATTTTAAAGCAAACTCAAGGAATGTTGGATATTATCTTGGCATGAAATCTCAGTTTCCCAAGAAGCATTGGCTCCTAAGTAATTTGTGTGATTTACAAAGGAAGACTTCTACTCAATCTGGAATTATATTAACATTATAGAAATAGACATAGATCAATGGATAGATGGACAGATACAATTAAATGAATGTATATGTATTTGTATGTATATGTAGGCATATAATTATACCTAAAATATGGATATTGCATATACTGGATTACGATCTCCAGCTGTAGCAAGTGAACGTGGTGCTGAGTGTGGGAGACCCACCTGAAGATGGTTACCACAAGCTGAGAGGCAGAGATGGGAAGGGATAATGAATTTCTCCTGTTGATTTTAGTTATGCTCTTTGTTTTAACAGAAAGTGACTGAGATGAGTGAGGGGCCACCGCCATCCGAGAGGCTGTCAGCCCCCGATCCCGGACTTTCCGCTCTCTTGTTTTTCTTGCCTCTTCTACTTTCCTTTTTTCATTCATGGGCACCTCATTCTCGGAACCTATCACTCTAGATAGAACCAACAGATAAAATTTAGATGCACATTAGAATTAAATACATCAAAATATTAACAAAAGTTATTGGTGTGTGGTGAAATTATATGTAATATTTGTTTTTATTAAAATGCTTTTTGATATATTCTCCAATGACTATGTATTGCTTTAGTAATCAATGAAGCAAAAAAGCAGTGAAGGTAAAATAAAAGATATAGAATGAAAAGTAGTCTACTTACACACATTTTAAAGAAAAGGCTACATAATGTTGTTGTTTAAAAAGGGCTGATTATTTCACTGAGAAATTATTTATCTTAAAAGTATAGATTGGATTTCCAACTTCCATTCTAGCATTTAAGGGGCTTAATGTGTCACTCCTTTCCTAACTAGAAAAAGCTAAATGAATTATAAATACACTTTTTTTAGATTCATTAAACAATAGAGGTCAAAAGAAGATAGCCAATCTTTTTTTTTTTTTTTTTTTTGCGGTACTGGGGATCGAACTCAGGATCCTGCGCTTGCTAGGCAAGCGCTTATTCCACTGAGCTATATCCCCAGCCCAAGATAGCCAATCTTAAGGGGAATGCTTTTTTGAGTTTTTCTTCCAGGAACATTACTGGATTTTCAGTGAAAATCAGAGAAAAATTCCCTCGTACTACAAAGGTGATCACTTCAAATTATACCCAAAGCATTATGTTTTCCTTAACAAGGCCTGCTTCTAAAGGTGTCAGGAAAGCCTATAGGCCCACAGTAGCCAGCAAAATATTGAAAAAGAAGAGTGAAGTTCAAAGACTCACACTACCCAACTGCAAAACTAAATACAAGCTATACATAAGACAAGGTGCTGTTGTTGAAAGAATAGACAGATAGATAAATGGAACAGAATTTAGAGTCCAGAAACAGATCGATACAAATGCAGTCAACTGATCTTTGGCAAAGAAGCAGAGATAATTCAATATAAGGCAAACCATCTTTTAAACAAATGACTCTGGAACAACTGAACATTCAAATGGAAAAGAAGTGAATCTCGACAGGGATCACACACATTTCACAACCAACTCAAAGACCTAATTGTAAAATGTAAAACTATATAATTCCCAGAACATGGGAGAAAATCTAGGTGATCTTGGGCATGGCAATGACCTTTTAGATATATGCCAAAATCATGATCATGAATAAAAGATAAATTAGACTTAATTAAAATTAAAATTTTCTGCTCTGCAAAGCCATTACTAAAAGAACGATGAGCATACCACAGACTAAATGAATATCTTTACAAAATACATAGCTAACAAAAGATTTAATCTAAAGCTTTGAAAGAACCTCTAAAACACAACAATAAGAAAACAATTAAAAATGATCAAAAGATGTCTCCAGGTACCTCATCAAAGATCTAATGTCTCAGTTGTTTTCTCTTTGATGAATCAGAATATCCCAAACCCATAACTTAAAGGAGGAAAGGTTTATTTTGCCTCACAGTTTGTAATGGTTTCAGTCCATAGGCAAATGGCTCCAAGGCAGTGCAGCGTGCCAGGGAGAGGTACATTCCTGGCACGGCTTCCAGAGGCAGAGAGGAGAATCAAAAGAAGGGAGAGACACCTTTCCAGGCCACACCCTCAGTGACACACCTCTTTTTACCAGACTCCATCTCCAAGATCACATTCAGCTGTAAACTCCTCAGTGAACTCATCCAGCACCTTCCAAAAGCCCCACCTATGAGCACATGAAGTGTTGGGAGGCCATCTCAATACAAAACATAACAGATGGCAAGCAAGCGTATGAAAAGATACTCCCTACACTATGCCATTACAGAAATGCATGTTAAAACAATGAGATGTCACTATGCACCCATCAGGATGGCTAAAACCCCAAAACACTGCCGATTCCAAATGTTGGTGGGGATGTGGAGCAACAGAATTCTCATTCATTGTTGGTGGGAATATAAAATATTTCAAAATGAGTTTGTCAGTTTCATACAAATCTAAACATATTTTTACCACATGTTTCAGCAAACACCCATGTTGGTGTTTACCCAAATGAATTTAAACTTTAAAACTCACACATGGATTTTATAGTAGCTTTATTCATACTGGCCAAAACTTGGAAGTAATCAAGATTATTTATCAGGTAAATGGATAAGCAAACTGTAGTACAGCCATATAATAAAGTATTACTGAGTAATAAAAATTGAAAAGCTATCAAGCTATTAAAATATACAGAGGAAATTTTAAAGGCAGATCACTAAGGGAAAGAAGCCAGTTGGAAGTGTCTATGTACTATATAATTCCAAATATATGATATTCTGGAAAAGTTCAAACTAAAGATACAATAAAAAATCAGTGATTGCCAGAAGTTTGGAGGGAGGATAATGAAACTATTGTGTATAATAATGGTTACAAGCCATTATACACCTGTCAAAACCCATAGCATGTGTAAGAGGGACAATGTCCAGAGTGAACACTATGATAAATTAGAGATGTTAATACTAATGTACCAACATGTTTCTTTAATTACAACAAATGTCCTATAACAGTGCAAGATGTTAATGATAGAGGAAACCAGGGAGCCTATTACTTTTAAACGGTGTATAGTGGTTTGGAAACGAGGTAGAAAATGGAGAGAGTGAGCCTGATCTCTGGGTCCAGACTGAGTGACCATGGGCAGGCGAAGTGTGGAAAGGGACAGTTGTGATGCCTGAGTCACAGAACTGGTATCAGGATCAGGTGAAACCCTACAGGGAGCATATGGCTGAGTGTGTCTGAGTGGCTGTCACATCATCAGTAAAGACCTTGTGTGGGAAGATCTTCTAATAACAGCACTATCTAAAATGGACCTGGACTCCCTTGTGAAATAGCTCCATGTCTCAAGTGTAGACTGATTGGACATTCAGTCTTGATTTGGAGAAGGAATACACTGCCACAAAATGACCAGATATCTTCCCAGCTGATAGCCCTTGCCGTGGGAAATTTTAAGATTCAATGAGAAAACATGATGCATGCACAACTACTTAGGAAATTGTAAAAGCCAACCACTCAAGGTATGCTTTGTGGTACTCTTGGATTTACTGCATATTTTTGCTCATTGTCAAAAAAATTTCTCCACATCCTTGGGATTATATATTGTTAGAGATGAGGTCACCAGTGTTTATGAATTAAGTGCCTTTTACAGTTGCAGAAGACAACTGTAAATACATAAATATTTCTCCAGGGTGACCAAGCAAATTAGGAATACGACTGAGTTTAAACCTCACTGAGCTCCTTCTACTATGTGTGCCACCACCATTATTGCCGGTTATATTAACATTTTCAAACCCCGAAGACACCGCCCTTATGTCGGAACAAAGATAACTTCCGTTTTCGCCTGTGGCATATCTCTTCTGAGCTCTGTAACCATCCCCTTTGTAGCATGGTTTTTGCTCTTTTTCAGAGCTCCTATTTGCTGCTCCTTCTGTGTTTACAATGCTGCAAATCAAAATTTCACTGCAACATGTGGGCACTGACATTTCTTTACTAACTTCAAAATATTACAAAACAATTTTTGAATCACTAACCTAATTACAACTGTATTACCTCTCTGCAGCAGGCTTATGAAATTGACGGGGCAGGGTTGTGTTTTAAACTTTATTTTACAGGCAGGATGCAGAGATGCAGAGGCTTTCCGTGATTCACTCCAGCGCATAGATCTCAGCAGTGGGGGAAATGGTTGGCCACAGCCTCCTGAGGGCTGATCTGTATTTCTTTCTCAGTGTTGTTATTCGAGAAGAAACGATTGAAGTACATACTAAATGTTCTTGCTTGAAGCTATTTGTTGAGCCTAAGAAATAGCGTTAGAGTGACTCTTTAAAATACTGCATAATATTTGATGTAGACAAAAGAATATAAATGAGATATATATTGACTAGTATGAGGTATAATAATAAACATGCAGGAAATCTCCCCCCTGAATATTTTGAACCTACCCATGTACTTCTCCTTCATTCTATCACTGTGTCTTTCAATGGAGGTAAAAAGCTCACCATTTACTTCTTTAAAAAAAAAC
>PVLD010031616.1:0-15537 GCA_004027595.1 Dinomys branickii | reverse complement strand
TCACCTGTGGAACTCTCTCTTGGGCCCCCTGAGTGGGCTGACGATACCTGAATAACTTAATAGTTCAGGAAAATGACAGTAAACCAACTTTAAATTAGCCCTTTCCTGCTGGAGATGGTGGTGCATACCTGTAATCCCAGCACTTGGCAGGCTGAGGCAGGAGGATTGCTGTAAGTTGGAGGCCAGCTTGAGCTACATAGTGAGTGTAAGGCCTCCTTGAATTAGAGGGAGACCCTGTCTCAAAAAACCTCAAAACAAAACAAAGCCGATCCTTTCCTTAACTAGAAGATAGTCCAGTGATGGGATGCAAGTTAGAGGATGGATGAAGGAAGTTATAGGGAAGTAATGGGGATGGAAATAATCAAAATGTTATATGTGTGCATCAATATGCCATTATAAACTTCATTCTTCTGTACAACTAATAAAAAAGCAGAAACATTGGCCTTATTCATGCCTGTGTTGGACCCTGTTTCCTCATTTAGAAAGAGGAGCTGGTTTCCAGGTTGTTCCAGAACATTCTCTGCTCTCTGAGCTTCTCTGTGCTCCTGAGGGGGTGGAGTTTCTGCAGAGGAAGGAACTGGGGTGCTGTGAGGGACTGAGAGAACAGGAAAAGCAGAGAAAGGAAGGGTGAGGGGTAAGGGGAAAGACAGGGAAGGGAGGGGCTGGGGCCAAGGCAGGGATGGGGTCTCTGACCCAGCATTGCCCTGTACTCATCCTGGGATTAGGAGCACCCACAAACCCTAAAGAGACCTAGAGCTCTTGCCCCCTTGCCTGTGGTCTGTCCATGTGTCACTCCAAAGATACAGCTCCCAAAACAGAACCTGGATAGTCAGGAGGAGATGGAACATGAATAACAGGGAGGCTCTTCCTTCCCCTGCCCACTCCCACCATCCCACCAAGGCAAGGCCTGACCTCATATTGCAACCAGGCCTGGTGCCCAGCCAGTTGGAAGGAAGGAGGGGCATCAAGGCTTCCAGGGCAGGTAGGACCTGACGTTCTGGATGAACAGATCTCCAGGAGAGTGGCTTCTGGGTAAGAGACCAGCATTTATAACACTGACTTCCACCCTGCTTCTTCCACACAGGAGCTGTGTGATCTGGTGGAGAATCTTGCCCTCTCTGGACTTCAGGGTCCCCATAGATGCAGGGTTTGATCTAGGGGTCAGAAGGACTTCTCTTTCAGTTTAAGTTCCATGACCAATCAATGATGAGAAACCCAACCCAATGTGCTCTTTCTACTCTATCTAACTTGGGGAACAGGAGTGTCTGGTAGGGTATTCCTGGAACAGAGATAGGAAAAACTTAGGCAAGTCACCTGTTGTCTTAGCATAGCCAAGGCCAAGGTCCTCTTCATTTCCCTAGGAAATGTTTGCTGGAGAATGAGTCCTGCATTTCATGGTCAGACTCTCCCTCAGTCCTTCATCATTCCACACATAAATGCCCCCTGCTGGAGGGCTGCTGAGAATGGGTCCCTGGGAAAAGCTGAAGTGCATCCTATGGCAAGACTTCAGGGCACTGCTCATGTTTGTGTGTCAGTGAGGAGCAGGGTAATAAGATTTACCCCGTTTTATCCTACCTCTCACCAAACATACATATGCACTGGAGGTTGGCATATCTTATGTGCCTCCTTTAGGCTTCTCCTTTCTCATGGGCTTTGCACATAGGTGACAGCCGTGTCTCAGCATGACAACTCCATTTTTTTATACTAGAGGAAACTACAGCTCAGAGCCATGAATGTGAGTAGCAGAGCTGGACTAATACTCCCAAGGTTACCTGAAGTTGATGTCAGGCTTGGGGCTGGAGGGACATGGTGCCTGCATAGTTTGCTGGAGCTGCCTGAAAACCACTGCGGCTCCCCCTATGAGGGAATTCCCTGTCCTGTGCGGTAGACTGGAGGATGGCTTGACTCTAGAGACAGCTCTAGGCTGGCCTCTTCCTCTTCCTTCTTTCCCTCCTTTGTTCCTTCATTCCTTCCTCTTTCCTGGTGAACAGCTCTGGGTCTGGCTCTTACTCTGGGACCGAAATCAGGATAGAAAAAGTAGAATGAAAAACAAATCATGCAAAAATGTTGCAAATGGTCCAAAAGTCTGAATTCCTTTATGGTTAAACAAAATGAAATGGTCTGATTGTTATACAAGGAGGCTTGAAGTGTGAAATAATTTACTGCAGTGTCAAATGCCCTTTTGAAAACTTTCAGGTGAATAATAAAAATGAAACAGGCTCAAATGGAATTAAAAGTCCACAGGGTTTGAAAGTGGAAGGCCTTGTGTAGTGTTTCTGTCTTTGTTTTCTTTTTGTTACAAGTTTTTAGTCACTTTTCTTGCCAGTTAGTGCTGAGCAATGAGAAAAAATACCTTATAGTATAGATGGCACCTCCTGTTTTGTTTGTGCAAAAGTAATACCAGAGATAACAGAGTGGAATAGCAGAACTAGCCATGTTTTGAATCCATAAGGCAACCCAGAGTTGAGTGCTAGTTCTGCCATTAACCAGCTCTCTTGGCCAAATCCCTTCTCTCTGGGCCATCATTCTCCTACCTGCCAAATGGGAAGGATGGGGAGATGTTAGACTAAACAGTCTTTAAAGTCTTTTCAGCCTGTCTCCTCTCATAAGGTTATAGTTTTCTTATTACAGAGTGAAAGCATGGGCATCCAATCACTGAAGATCTTGCTCCTCCAGCTCTTTCATTCAGAGCCTGAGGTGAGGAGTCATTCCTTGTCCACTTGCCTGCTCCAGCACTCTATGCTGGACATCAAGCCCCTGAAGCGGAGAGAGTACTTCAGAAGAATGGGGTGGTTCATGTCCAAACAAGGAGAGAAGGGATTATGGCATAATAGGGTACTTCAGATGGAGGGTGCAAAGAGATGGACTCAAATTCTGACTCAGTCACTCTCCAGCAGCTATGATTTGGAAAAGTGACATAAACTTTCTGAGCCTTTATTTATGATCAAAGTGTGCTTTGTGGGATGATGTCAAGTGCGAGTGCAAAGGCTTGTTCTACAAATATCCCTTATGGTCAACTATGATATTTAACAGGAACACCTTGCTGTGGGATCCATTCTAATGAATAAGATCTGGAGCCCCAGCAATTGTGAAATATTTTACACATCACTCCATAGCAGTTATTATTATCCAGGGTTTCTAGAGTTCCAGTCCTCTTAGAAAAACTTGGAAAAATCCTCCTTCCCAGACCCCTGTGAGTCAAGCCTCATTCATTTCCCCACCTCTTCCAGGATTGTTCAGAAATTGGTGAAGAGCAATCACTGGGTTTGTGTGCTCCTTGGGGCTCTGTCACGACCAAGCTCATAGAGCTAGAGTAGAGGATGGTGAACCACAGCCATATGTGAGCCATGAAGAACACCCTGAACAGACAAGTTGACAAGAATCTAAGGTTGTGATAATAACAAACTAATGTAAGGTTTTCCATGAGGTCTTGGTGAGGAGGAGAAGCTCCAGTTGTCTGTACTTGAGTAAATGTAATGCTCCTGCCATGGAGAGATGGCCTCCCATGCTATAGGGATTTCCCAAGGATCTTGTGATTCAAAGGCCTAAGGTAGGGCCTATAAAAGGGGACAGGGAACCATTCTGACCAGGAAAGCTGTGGAAGAACTATGTCATGAAGAGACTGAGATCCTGTAAGGGTCACGCAGAATCCTCCCTTATGCTCATATCTATAGCTATATATCTATGTATTAATCAGTAGATACAGATTTTTTGTGGCACTCAAGATGGAAGCCAAAGCCTTCAGCATGCTAGACAAGCACTCTACCACTGAGCTGTATCCCTAACCCTTTATAAATTTTTTTGAGACAGGGTCTTTCTATGTTGCTCAGGCTGGCCTCAAACTTGTGATCCTCCTGCCTCAGTCACCTCAATAGCTGGAGTTACAGGTGCACACCACTCCACTCAGCATCTTTTCCTGATCTTTGAGGGTTCCAGCTAACATGAGCTGAAACAGGGCACTATAAGAAGTGGCTTGGTTGGTTCTTTCATACACTACTCCATTTAACCGTTCATCTACTCGGCAATCATTTATTAAATTGTACTCTGTGCAAAATCTTGTGATGAGCACATTAACTCAGGGATAAATCATATATAGCCTCATCCCTCAAAGGACTCTCTGATAATGGAAGAGACAGACCCATAAATTATAACTCAATGTGATACATTTTACAATAAAATATGAACAAGATGAAATTGGATCATGAAAGAGGGATATTCACCATTTCTGGATATAGGCTGATGGTTCCTATCCTATGAGAGGCTTTGTAGCGAATAGATGATATGATGGGCCTTAATATGAGTGTTGGTCATGCCAATAGTGTGGAGAATTTATTCTAGGTAGAGGCACCACCACACACAAAGGCATGGCCTAGTGTGTCAAGAAACTATAAATGGTAGAATATGGTGTCTGGTAGTTAGGGTGCTTTCTACTGCAGGCGACTGGATACACAACTAAAAGTAGTATGAACAGCAATTGTCTTATTTTCACACATGGCAAGAAGTCCAAAGGAAGGTGGTTCCCAGGCAGGCTGAGAAGCTCAATGATGTCACCAAGGACACAGAGTTCTTTTGTCCTTCTGCTTTATTATCCTTGGTTTGTCAACAATACCACTCTTCTTAATAGCAAAATTGTTATTGTGTCACATCCAAGCACAACTATATATGGGAAAAATAAGAGGACAACTTCATTCCAAGGGTGTTCTTAGAGTAGGCAGGAGAACCATTTCCTGAAATGTACTGCCCCTTGAGTCCTTTGTCCATATTCTAAACAGAGGGAGGGATGCAAAGGTAAGTTTATCGCATTTCTAACTTGGTAATGGGAAGCTCTACCTCTACCGCCAGGAAGGGATGTAGGAAAAAACCTGAAGAAGTCAGGCCTGGAAGGCCATTTTATGCCTGACTAAGAATTTTGTATTTCCTCCCACAGGCTATTTGAGAGAAATTGAGTCAGAGGAGTAGTAGAATCAAAACTGCATCTTGGAAAAGACACAATGCTATGTCCATACATATGTATGAACATATATACACAAGATCTGGAATGATACATACAAAGTGTTACTGATGATGGGCTCTGAAGAGAAGAGTGGGAGTAGCATGGGCGCTGGAGGATGTGCACTTTTTATTCTTTAGCAGTAATTCTCAATAAGGGGATTTTGCCTCCAAGGGGATATTTGCTAGTATCTCCAGAGGTTTGTCTAGTTGGCACATCTGGGAGAGTACCACTGGAATATACTGGATGGAGGACAGAGATTTTGCTAAACATCCTACAAGGCATAAGAAAGGCCTCACAAGGAAAAGTTACCTGATCCAAAATGTCAATGGTGCTGAGACCCAAGGGTCCTGCTCTACAGACTTATTAATTGTTTGGATTCTTTACTGCAAACACTACCCATGTTGTGTTTGTTTTAAAAATGTTTAAAACATGGTGCATAATCCAAAGTTTCAAAGCAGTGCTGGAAACCAGAGTGGAGGGGTGGAGACCAGAAACAAGAACAGTTAGCAGGTTGTTGCATGTCTAATTTTAATTTTTCTTTCCTTCTTCCTTTCCTTCCTTCCTCCCTTTCCTTTTCTCTCAACTAGTGGTATAAAATATTTTTTCCAATAAAATTTTACATTGACCCAATATATAAATCAATTTATCAATTAGCGTGCTGCTCTGGTTGAAACTGAAGTGGTAGCCAGAGCCCTAGCTTGGCACACTCTCCTTTTTCCCTTGTGGTGGCCTAATGTACTTCCAGAGCGTTAAGGCTTTTCAGCATGATCTGAATATTTCCCAGTAGAAGCTGAGATCTGACATAGGGCAAATATGTTAGGGATAGAGAGGCTAGGCAGGTTCAGGAGTTAGGTATGTGGGTGTATTTGCTAGACCATGATAATAACTCTGATAATTACAAACCATTCATTATAATTCTGTGATAAATTTCCAGAGATGTCCTGAATTTGATGACAAGGGTGGGAAGCAAGGAAGAGGTGGGGAAGGTTAATCAGTTAACAGCTATGGGGCAAAAGCAGCACAAGCCCGCTTCACATTCCTAAATGTATGTTCAACCTTGACTCTAACCCATCATAACCCTGGATGCCACAGTTTCCTGTTTATCCCCAACCAATCCAGCAGAAACAATTACTTCTTACAGACTATCCTCTTGTCCTACAGCTTTCCCAGTTTTATATTGTACAAGCCCTCTTATCTATACTCAGTGTAGGTTTAATGTAAATAGCTTATGTTTTCCATCTTCAAATTTCCATAATAAAAATGTTCTTAGCTCCAAGTCCAGTGGATATTTTTCCATCTGCTCTCTAGCCCCAGTGCTGGGAGTTGTGGGAACATGTCCCAGGACCTGCCTTTTCTAGCTAATATCTGCAATGGTTTTATTTCAGAGATCCAGTGGTCTCTAGAGTTTTGGTTTCACATCTTTTGGTAAAAAGGGACACTTTTTGGCTATTCCTAATGTCCAATTTGCTACAGATATCTGCCTTAGGATTTACACTGAGTAAATTGAAAAATCAACAAAGCAAGAGAGATTCAGCAGGTAGAATTGATGAAATATAGTGCTAGGATGCTGGAATAGGAAGTGGGGAGAGTGGAATATTCCTAGGCTTCTCTTCTGCCTTAGGTTATTGAGCATGTATGAGTGCTACTTGTTAAATTAAGGAGTACAGGAAAGGGCAAAATGATAAGCTCAATGTTGGATGTGTTTCCTTTGAGGAGGCTGAGAGACATTCAGGCAGAGATGTTGAGTAGGCAACTGGATACGTACGAGTGTTACTCACTTTCTCATCACTAGGACAAAGTACTCAACACTGACAACTTAAAGGAGAGATGTATTTTGGTTCACACTGTTAGTTCATGGTCAGCTGACCTGAGTGTCCCATGTAAGTCCATATCAGGAGGCCTAAGGGTGAAGGGTCTGTGCTGGAGGCTGCAGGGTCTGCACCAGCAGGTTGAAAGCAACATCCAAAGTGAAGGTGAAGACTGGGGCTCTTCCAAAGAAACAGAAGTGACCCTTCCTTCTTTGTTTCCCTTTTATACCATTCTGGTGACAATCCTCCCTGGAGTGAGTGTGGTGGATTAGCTACTGGCCAACTTGTAACACTCAGCTGAACTCAATCAGCATGGTTCGGGAAATGAGAGGCCCACCTGAGGAATGTTGCCAGTAGCGTAAAAGCAGAACTGGAGGGGAAGATGGTGCACTGTTAGTTCTCCTGGAGAAGCTTGTCACTCTGTTTTCCTGATATGAACTCAACTGTTCTCATTGTTGGAGAAGCTCATGTCCTCACTGTCACTGAGGATGGCAGTGGTTTTTTGCGGGGAGCTCTGGTCCTTACCTTGAGCATCACTTCCTGGCTCCGGTGCAGATCCCTCAGCCTGCTGGCACAGATCCTTCACCCTGTTCCTGTAGACTTTCTAACTTCCACCACTGACTTTTGGGTCTTTTCAGTGCAGATCTCTGAAGTTGAAGACCAGTGAGAAAGTAGTGAATTATACATAGATATTTGTATATTTGGATAATTGTACTAATAATTTCTATTAGTTCATTGAAAGGAACAGTTAGTGTTTATACTGTTTGATCAACCCTTACATGCCTATATCTGGTAATCTGAGCAACTACTTTGAAGATAACAATATGCATTATAATAACCATTGTTAATTTCCTATCATCTCATTTTCAAATTCTGTATCATTTTTATTGGTTTTTGTTATCTTTAAAAATAAAAAGAAACTAAAAAACATCATGTGTGAGTTTGAATTTGAGTTAAATATTTGACTAAGTAGAGGTTGATGTTCAAGCCACTTTCATAAAGAATTCTGTTGTTTAGTATATGCTATAGTTTTGATCTAAAATGCCCCCCAAAGGGCTCATGTACTCAGAGAGGTGAGTCTTTTGGAAAGTGATTGGATTATGGGTGCACTATACTATTGTTGGATTCATCCCTTGATAAATTCAGTAGCTCAATGTGCTGTTAGAAGGTGGGACCTTGTGAGGAGTCACTGGAGGCATGACCTGGAAGAGTGAATTGTATTCTTGTTCCAAGTTTCTCTCTCTCTCTCTCCTTCTTGCCTGCTGTAAGGTGAACAACTTTTCCCACAAAGCCCTTCCATCATACTGTTTCTGCCTTGGACCCGGTCAACCATGGACTGAACCCAATGAAATTGTGAGCCAAACATACCTCTCCTTCTTTAAATTGCTGGTTTCAGATATTTTGTACCAGTGTTGGGAAAACTGACTAATACAGTGTATGCTTGTAATACATAATAGTTACATTTGTTTGGGAGAATTGTTACGTGGATATAGCCCATCTTGATTATTTTCTATACCTAGCCCCCCACACCATAGCACTTCTGCCCTCCACACTGGATGTTGGATGGTTCACTTCCACATTTTCAAGTCTCTTTTCATTTCCTACCATCTTCTCTCTCTGTCTCTCTTTAGTTTCTCATGTAAGAGAAACCATGTGATACATAATTTTCTATTTTCACTTACTTCAGTTAACACTATGGTCTCAGGTTTCATCCATTTTCCTGGAAATGACTTGATTTCATTCTTCTAATGAAGAAAGTGTCAATGTGATGAAAAGCACAACACTCTTCTTTTTGCAGTTAACCTCCCCCTAAGGGCAACTTGAGGCACTTTGCAGAGTCCCAGTCATTTTCACATCTTTCTCATTGCTTAATCTTACAATAACTCCAAGGTAGGCAGGACAGAGAATTTTATCCAAAGTTTTCAGAAGAGGAATCCAAGGTATAGAGTGATGCAGAGATTTACCAAGATCACCCAGTTATAAGGAGCTGTGACAGGGGTACAAGGTATACCTGCCTCTCAGCATAAGGCTCCTCTTCTAATAGTATAAACATCTGTTCTGTCTCTTAGACAAGATTTCAAACTTTCTGAGGGCAAGACTAATGTCTTATTCATCTCAAGTAAACCAACAATGGCTGATACTCAAAATACTGCTCTCTGCCTGCCTTTCTAAATGAGGCCCATTCCACTCCTATGTGAAAGATGAGGGGCTCACTCTTGAGTTTCAGGAGCTTCTGAAAAACTAGTCTCTCCACCCATTACCTACTATTTCCACCAGGGGTCACTACCAGAGCAGGATCCAAGGAAAGGAAGGATGAAAATAAATTGGAGCTTGTGTTCCCAGTAGCGCAAGAGGACTCCCATTGCTCATTGTAGGAGCTGCCCCGCCACATATCCTGTCCCCAGGGCTTGCTTTGCCAGAACCCAGGATTTGCAGTGGGGCCGATGAAGTGTAGGCTGGAGGGTAAGGAGATAGAGAAGTACTGTGGAAGGGAGCCTGGACTGGAACAGAGAGACTGTAGTTCTAGTTCTAGCTCTGGTGCTTTCCCCTATTGCATCAATTCAGACAAATACTTGCTCACATCTGGCCTCCAGTTTCCTACCTGTTACAAAGGCAATTAAGCCTGAGCAATGGTCGATAGCCAGAGCTGCTTATTAGCAGAATTTGAAGAGCTTTTTTCAAAACATACAAGTCATATGAGTCCCACTGTAAATCTACTAAGATAGAACTCCAAGGAGGTGTGATACATAGTTATGTCCTTGGAGACAGCTTCCTGGAGGGTTCTGCTGTAATCCTTGGTGTAAGAATTGCTGGCCTAGGTCATTTCTAGGGTCCCTCCCTGACATATGGCCCCTTCCTCTTCAGAGGCAGTGCTAGGGAAGGGGGTCTTTTGAGCACCTCTGGTTGCCTCTCATCTCATCTCCCACTCTCCTCCTAGAACCTGTACCAGCTATGTAAGCGCAGTGTCCCCCCACTGTCCTCCTTGCTCCCACCCTGGCTTGCTGGCCTTCATTGGCAGAAACTACATGGCTCCAGAAGTGCCACCTCCCCTGACCACGGGAAGCACATCCAGATCTCTGTATCTGTCCTGCTTTTCTCTGTATACAGGGGAAGTTCTGAGGCATCAGGAAGAAACCATCACAGGACTGGGGAAAAGAAGTGTCTATGAGGCAGAGCTTGGGAGAAAGGGGTCTCCGTTGAGATAAAAATCAAAACACAAAGCCAGGACCCTGCTGGAACTAAGAATGGAAATCACTCTTCCCATCTGGGCAGCTTGACAGCTTTCACAATCATTCATCACTTCAACATTTCTTTGAGGTAAGAGCCATTATCCCAGGTCCCCAGGCTCTGCTTTCCTGACCACCCTCACTGCGTAGCACCTCTCCATCTTTGTCATCTTACCCTGCTGGATTTTATATGGCCCTTATCATTACCGGCCTTTTTATCTTTTTCACATATTTACTTGCTTGTTGTTAGTCTTCCCCACTAGAATGTAAGCTTCAGAAGGCCAGGGCCTGTCGCTGTCTTGTTTACTATTGTATCCACAGTGGTTTTAAAAAGTCTGGCACATGATGATAAATATTTGTTTAATACATAAATGGAAAATATTTCCCCATAAGTGGGGAAATAAAGATACACAACGAAGTGCTTGGCTCCAAACTTCATGTCTCACCACTGCTTTAGACAGGACTGGGCCCTATGTTCCTCTTTATCCTGACTCCCCAGGTAGTTTTCTTTGTGCTCTCCTAGAGTCAGAGTTTACCACTCTGTTGACTTGCAGACCACTATACTAGTAGAGCATAGAGCTTCATGGTCATGATCTGATGGCAACAAGCTGATGGTAATTACTGCAGTCTTGAGAAGAGCCAGTGTAGCTTCTATAGAGGAAAGATCTAGCCTTGGCCACAAGCTGAGGTGCTAGGCCTGGCTAACTGAGGCCACTCAGTGGGCTTGGTTGTGGGGAAGAATGAATAATGACCAGTGCATCCCTACTGTTGGAGAAGCTACCATCAACAGCCAATAAGTTAGCACATATAGTTGCAGACTTTTTATTAACATACATTGATTGTATATACTAAGGAGTTGAGTGTAGCATTTCATTATATACAGTGTATACTGATCAAATCCAGCCTCCCTTTATCCATACCACTTCCCCATCTTTAGTAATCACTATTCCACATTCAGCTTGACTTAAACAGTACTTCTACGTATGAGAGAGAAGAGGAGATATTTGTCTTGATTTCTGGATTTTTGTTTGCTTTATAAAAAGTCTCACTATGTAACCCACGTTGGCCTCAAACTTACTGTCATCTTGATTCAGGCTTCAGTGCTGGGACTATAAGTGTGTGCCACTATGTGCAGCTCCTTTCTGGCTTTTTTCACTTAACGTCATGTACTTCAATTCCACCCATTTTGCTGCAAATTATAGGAATTTTATTCACCTTTTGTCTGTTTACATTTTTACTTTATTCTGTTTGGCTTTTTTCTCTCTTTCCTCAACTATTTTTCATGTTTCTTATTTTTAAGAGTAGGAACAATTTATTGTGAGAAAGAAAGCATCTGTCTAAGAGGGACAGAAGGAGGCCTGAAATGCAGGTTGCCCACCAAGCCCACTTCTCAAGGGTTTTTTAGTGAGCAAAGCAATGAGGTGAGGTGGGCTTAACATGAGCCAGAACTGTAATCAAGAAATAAGATTACAAGTGCAGTCACTTAGGTGATATGGATCCAATGGCAAATCATAGAATGGATGTGATACGGGACAAAACCATGGTCAACCAGTAAGCATACAATGAGTATAGTCATTAGGGTAACATTGATTAACTGGGGATCCAATAGGGAAGAAACTTACATAGCAAGCACACATGGGCCAGACAAGGACTTTCTTGAGAGGGGTGCGTAAGGAGATTTTGTCCCGTGGTTATTGATACCTATTTAGAATATCACTCACTGCTGCTCATGCCTAGGGGAAGTATATCAGTGAGAAGTTCTTTATCTTAAAGCCTAGCCTTCAGTGAATGCACCTCCAACCACAGTTGTCTTCTGCATTGACCTCTTGAGGGTCCAGGACTGTCTGACTGCCTACAATATTTCTACCTCACTTAACACTTTAGACTGTTCCCCTCTCTGAAGAAGTACCTTTAACTGCTGTGAGGGAGCAAGAATTGAAGACTGATCTGCCTACTTTCAGCTGAAGAGGGTCATAGTTGTGATGCAGTCAGAGATATTCCACAGAGGGTCTATCTAAAGGCCCTTAATAGATGCCAGGTGTTCTTGTCTTGGATAGATGTACAACTTTAAGTCTAGAGGAGATCAACTATTTTTCTTGATTTTTAAAAAATTTTCATATGAATGAACATTGCCTCTAGTCTTTCTGGTTCACTTCAATATTCTTTTTGTTTTGTTTTTGTTTCTTTGGGACAAGGTCTCACTATATTATTCAGGATGGCATTGAACTCATTATGCAGAACAGGCTGGCCTTGAACTTGCAGCAATCTTCCTGCCTCAGCCTCCTGAGTGCTAGGATCACAGGTGTGTGCCACCATGCTTGGCCACTTCAATATTCTTTTGCTTTCTGCTTCATTCTCTCCAATAAACATAGATGCAAAAATACTCAATAAGATATTGGCAGACAGAATGCAGCAAATTATCAAGAAGATAATACACCATAAGCAAGCAGGATTCATCCTAGAGATGCAGGGATGGTACAGTATACATAAATCAATAAATGCAATGCACTATATTAACAGAACCAAGAATAAAAATCATATGATCATTCCAATAGATGCAGCAAAAGCATCTTACAAAGCCCAACACCCATTCATATTTAAAGAATCTGCAGAAAATTGGAATATATGGTTTTTACCTCAATCTGATAAAAAAAATCATCTATGAAAAACCAATAGACAACATCATATTAAATTGTCTGAAAGTTTTCACTTTAAATTTAGGAACAAGACAAGGATGCTCACTATCACCACTCCTATTCAATATAGTTCCAGAAACATTAGCCAGATTAAACAGATAAGAGAAAAAATAAAAAGAATAAAGATAGGAAAGGAAGAAGTTAAATTATCATTATTTGCTGATGACATGATACTCTATATAGAAGACCCCAAAACTCCACCAAAAGACTTCTAGATTTAATAACCAAATTCAGTAGCATAGAAGTATACAAAATCAACACCCAAGAATCAGTAGCATTCCTGTATAAAAATAACAAATTCACTGACAGAGAAATTAGGGGGAATATATCTTTCACAATAGCATGAAAAAATGAAATACTTAGGAGTCATTTTAGCAAAGGAACTAGAAAATATTTACCATGAAAACTATAGTGATCTGAAAAAGTTCAGAAAAAGATATCAGAAAATGGAAAGATATTCCTTTCTCTTGGGTAGGAAGAACTTACATAGTGAAAATGACCATATTCCCAAAATTGTTATATAGATTCAAAGCAATCCCAATCAAAATACCAACAGCATACCTCACAGCACTAGAGAAAACATTCCTAAAATGCATTTTGAAACAGAAGAGACCTAGAATAGCAAAAACAATTCTGGGCAACAAAGGCAAGGCAGTGGGCATCACAATCCCTGACTTGAAATTAAACTACAGAGATACTGTGATAAAAAGAGCATGGGATGTGTGAAAGAAAGAAAGAAGGAAAGAAAATAGAAAAAAGAAAATAAAAGACCCAAGGATCAGTGAAGCAGATTAGAAGATGCAAAAACCACTCCAAACACACTCATCTCCCTATTATTTATCAAAGGGACCAAACATCCACTGGAAGATAGTCTCTAATAAATGGTGTTGGAAACCTGAAAAAAAAAAAAAAAAAAGGAAACCAGGCATGGTGGCACATGCCTGTAATCCCAGCACTCCAGAGGCTGAAGCAGGAGGGTTGCCATGAGTTCACAGTCGGCCTGGGCTACATAGTGAGTTCAAAGCTAGCCTGGACTACATAGCAAGACCCCGTCTTAAAATAAATAAATAAACAAACAAGCAAATAAACAAACAGTGCTGGAAACACTGGCTTTCCACATAACAAAGACAAAAACTAGACCCATGTCTCTCACCATGCACTAAATTAAAATCAAAATGGATCAAAAATCTAAATATTAAAACAGAAACACTAAATGTGCTGGAATAGGTAGAACTCTTGAAGACATTAGTGTAGGCAAAGGCTTTATGAACAAAACACCAATTACACAGGAAATATTACAAAGAATCCACAACTGGGGTCTCATTTTCTTAAGAAGCTTGCTTTTGCATAGCAAAAGAAATTGCTAAAAGTAAAGAGAAACCCCAGAGTGGGAAAATTTTTTTGCCAGTTGTTCCTCAGACAAAAACTAATATCTAGAACATATAAAGGCCTGAAAAAATCAGACTCCCCCAATTGAGAGACTGAATTTAAAAATGGGCACCTGAAATGAATACACACTTCTCAGATGAAGAAGTACAACTAACAAATAAATATATGAAAGAATGTGTTCAACATCACTGATCCTTTGAATGATATTAATTGAAACAATGCTGAGATTCCATCTCAATCCAGAAAAAAATGGCTATTATCAACAAATCAACCAATAATAAATGCTGAAGAAGCTGTGGAGAAAAAGGAACTCTTCTACACTGTCACTGGGAGCATAGACCGATGCAACCACTGTGGAAATCAGTGTGGAGGTTCCTCAGAAAACTAGGATTAAAGATCACATTTGATCCAGCTATTCCCCTTCGGGGTATCTTCACAAAAGAATTAAAAGCATCATACCACAGACATATATGCACACTCATGGTTATAGCAGCACAGTTTGTAATAGCTAAATCTCAGAAACAACCCAAATCCCCATGAACTGATGAATGGCTAAAAATGATGTGGGACTTTTTTAATGCAATATAGTGCTACTCAGCCATAAAAAAGGATAAATTTGAGACATTTCTAGGTAGATGGGTGGATCTTGAGATTGTATTCTTAAGTGAAACAAATTGGACACCTATATGTAAACAAGGTAATTGTTTCTCTGGTATGAGAAACTGAAAGTATAAATAAGGGCCAAAATGTGTAATATTATGAAATAGGAAGAAATTGTTCAAATGGGAAGGGGAACTAGGGAGGGGGAGGGATAAAGGAACAGAAAAAAAAATGAGAAAAGTAGGGTAAAATGGGAAAAAAAGCTTTTGTAAGTAAAGAGGAGATGAGGGGAGAGGAGGGTAATGGGCAAAAAGAATGAAGAATTATCAGGTACAGGTACAAACTCCCTATGATTAATATTAGCATTATGTATATCTAAATTGTATCATTAAAGAGAATATGACTGAGAATTTTAAAAATTAAAAAAAAATCCCAACAGAAAAATGGGCATGTGATCCCAATAAGCACTTCTCAAAAGAAGAAACCCTAGTGGGGACACTTTTTAAATTTTCCTGCCTTCAATGGTGGTTGGGAACTGTGGTCAAATCCAGTGTGAGGATGAGAGGTTGCAACAGCCAGGAGTCCCCACTCTGCAGCAACCTTCCTAATCAGCACCGGGAGGCGGGGTGGAGCCAGAGCAGCCAGTACACATCCTACCACACCCAGCTCTATGCCTGCCTCGAGGCTGTGGCCTCCTGCCTCTCCACTCTGTGGGCGGCTGCCAGTGGGGAGCGGTGGGGTGCATCGGCACCCACATCAGAGCCACAGCAACTCCCAGGGATCCAGCCAAGGAACAAACGGGAACTGGGGCACAACAGCAAGAG
>PVLD010031615.1:0-15538 GCA_004027595.1 Dinomys branickii | reverse complement strand
GCGGAGAAATCTCCAAACGGCTCTCCACAGTGGTTGCACCAGTCTGCATTCCCACCAGCAGTGTAATAGAGTCCCTATTTCTCCACAGCCTCGCCAGCATCTGTTATTGGATGACTTTTTCATACTGGCCAGTCTTTGTAATTCAGTTTTGATTGTACTATTCTTGTGCTACTTTATAAGTGTCTGTCTGTTAATATATTTTCATTCTTTTACTTTTAAAATAAAAAAAGCGTGCAAACCTATGAAGTTTTCGTTTGAGAAGAAATACTGAGAGGAAAAGCACACTGCAGTTCTTGAGCCAAAGCCAAAAATGGGCAACCCTATCTGACTCAGGAGATGGAGACACAGCAGAGGCTGGTGCATACAGTCAAGGAGGTATTTTTATTACAAGACTATATTCTCTAATGGATACAGTGTTCATATAATTGACTGGCCTAAGGACTCTTTAAAAGCAAAAAAAATCCGTCCTCTGGGCCTGGAGAGAAGTCCAAATAACTAACCTAATCATACACCCAAATGCAGGGGGAAGGGTCTGTAGGCAGGAAAAAATATAAAATAAGGGCCTCGTTGTGTTTTCTGGCTAATCCTGACTAGAAAGAGTTAAAAGTTTAGGAAGCAATTGAGAAAGGAGCAATTGAAAAGAGAAGAGGAAGCTGATAAGCACAACAGGAAAAAGGCCGGCAGGCTGGCACTGCCTGGCCGGTGCCCTAACAGAGATAGGATTGTTCCCACCTTCAATAAAGTACAAAGAAGACAAGGGAGGGGCACTTAAAATTTGTATTTAATATATGTCAAGTATAAATATGTATAATTTCTATATATGTATATGTAGTAAATATAAAGTATTATGTGTGTATATATATGTGTGTGTGTATGTGTGTGTGTGTGTGTGTGTGTGTGTATATATATATATATATATATATATATATATATATAAAATGTTTTAAGGTCACTATATTAGTGCACTAGATAAATCACTAACTCAACCTTGTATATAAGGCTTCTCCTAACCTCCCCCTGTAAATTCCAGAGATAAGGCCCTGATTTAGGAATATTCATGTAGACAAGGAGGACCCAGGTTAGGGTACTGGGGCCGGGAATCCATCTATGATAGTCCAGAAAAGCAATCAGATTATGATAAGTTCCAAGTATGGACCTGGGAGGAAAGTTCTTTGTCATTTTGATAAAAGGAAGTTCAGTATAAAGACCCATGGGTGTCTGGCTCTGGATTTCCTACTGTCTCATAGGTTAGGTTTCTGTCCCAGTTTTTCTTCTTTCTTTCAAATCAAGTGTTTTTGTTTTCACTTTTAAACTTGGTTCCTTTAAGCATGACTGGTCTGGAGTTTATGATCCTGGCTGCCTGTGGAGCAGTGGTGTGGTACATAGCCAAGGATGCAGCACCAAGGTCCTAGAAAAAAAAAAGAGTAATACAAATCCAAAACTAGTATAAGGAAGAAAATTATAAAGACCAGATTAGAAATTAGCAATACAAAGAATCAAAAAATGGAAAACATATGGTTCTTTGAAAGAATCACAAAAATAGATAAAACCTTAGCCAATCCTAGCATTAAAAAGGAAAGAAAAGACCAAAATCCAGGGCAATTAAAGATAAAAAAATGTGAACTTACAATGGATACTACTGAAATCCTGAAGATTATTAGTAACTACTTTGTAAACTTGTACTGCAAAAAATTGGAGAATCCAGATGATTCTCATTTGATAGATTATAAGGTGCATAGGAATTACCAAAATTGAACCAAAAAAATATAAGAACCCTGAACCCAATAACTAGTGATGAAATTGAAGCAGTTATAAAAACTTAGTAACAAAGAAAAGCCCAGTGTCCAATGGATTTACCACTGAACTCAATAGGAATCAGGGAAAAATTAACACCAGTGGCCCTCAAGGTCTTTAATGAAATTGAAAGGAAAAGAGTACTCCTAAAGTCATTCCTGGAAGCTAGTAACACCCTGATACCAAAACCAGGCGAGGATACAACCAAAGGAGAACTGCAGGCCAGTCTCTTTAATGAACATAGTTGTAGAAATTCTCAAGATACTGGCAAACAAAATGTAATTAACCATCCAAAAAACCACATATCCTAACCAGGTAAGCTACATCAAAGGGATACAAGGATGTTTCATCATATTCAAATTAACCAGTGTAAAACATCACACAAACAGAATTGTTGGACAAAAATCACAATCATATTAATAGATACAGAAAAAAATTTGAGAATATCCAATATCCATTTATGACAAACATTGAATAAGTATAGAAGGACCTCATGTCAATTTAATAAAATCCATTTATGACAAACCTACTGCCAACATCATATTAAATGGAGAAAGATTGAAAACTTTCTCACTAGATTCAAGAACAAGATAAAAACGTCCACTATCACTATTCCTTTTTAATATTGTTCTCAAAATATTAGAGCAAATAGGCAACAAAAGAAAATTAAAAGGGATATGTGTAGGAAAGAACAAAGTCAAATTATCATTTGTAGATGACATGGTCTTCTTCACCAAAGGACTTAAAATTAATAAACCAATTCCACAGTGTAGCAGGACAAAAAAATCAACACAGAACAGTAGTGTTTCTATACACCAATAATAAGGCCACTGAGAAAGAAATTAGAATAAAAATACCATTCACAAAGACAGCAAAAAATTTAAATTCTTAGGAAATAACCTAACCAAAGAATTAAAAAAAAAAAAACCCTCTACAATGAAAACTATAGTACACTGAAAAAGAAGATTGAAGATGACATCAGAAAATGGAAAAATATCACCTGATCCTCTTTAGGCAGAAATGATACAGTCAAAATGACCATATTTCCAAAATTATTATATTGATTTAATACAAGCTCAATAAAAAACCAATTGCATTCCTAAGAGAAAAAGAGAAAAAAAATCTTAAAATTCATATGGAATCAAGAGACAACTCAAAATAGTGAAAGCAATTCTGGACTGCAAGAGCAAAGAGGCATAAGAAGCCAAAACTAATACTGCAGAGCTACATCGATAAAACATCATGGTACTAGCACAAAAACAGACATGTGAATCAATGGAACAGAATAGATGGTTCAAAAACAACTCCGGGCACATTCAGCTATCTAATCTTGGACAAAGGGACCCAAACTTATGCTATAGGAAAGATAACCTCTTTAACAAATGCTGTGGGAAAAGTGGCTATCCATATGCGGAAGGTAAATATAGACT
Source organism: Dinomys branickii (assembly GCA_004027595.1). Taxonomy (NCBI): domain Eukaryota; kingdom Metazoa; phylum Chordata; class Mammalia; order Rodentia; family Dinomyidae; genus Dinomys; species Dinomys branickii. The sequence continues at coordinate 12,314 of PVLD010031615.1, read as the reverse complement.
CATGTCATTTACCATGTTCTAAGGTAAAATCAAAATGTATCAAAGATTTACATGCTAAAATAGAAATAATGTTCTGGAACACAAAATAAAGAACAACAACAACAAAAAGAAAAACTCTTGAGGGTATGTGAATTGACAAGAACTTTTTGAACAGACCAACAGTTGCAGGAGCAATAACTTTAATAAAAGAGTCAACACATGGAATAATATCAATATGCACAGCAAAGGAAACAATCAACATAGAAAATGTACAAAATGGGAAAAATTGTCGTCTATTCTTGGGAAAGAGGACTAATACCTAGAATATTTAGGTACTCAAAAGTGTAGACCCATCAAAATAAAAGTCTTGATCAATAAATGAGCAAGTTAAATGAATAGACGTGTCAGAAGAAGGAATACAAATGGCCAATAAATACATGAAAAAAGTGAATAACATCTCTGGTCACTAGAGAAATGCAAATTAAAACAATAGTGAAATTCATCTTACTCCAGAAGGAATGGTTATCATCAAGATATCAAATAATCTCAAATGCTAATGAGGCTTCAGGGAAAAAGGAACCCTTTTACACTGTTGAGAGAATATAAACTCAAACAACCACTGTGAAAGTCAATATGGAGATGGCTCAGATGAAACTTTAACCTTGGAGTTACAGCTGTGCTACAGCTTAAAATTTGGTAACTTTTAGAGATGAACTTTAGAGTCCACTGTGCATAAAAAATGCCCATGAGTCTTTTGGGGGCCGAGGGTGGAATGTTATGATGGAGATTTAGAATGTGCTCCCAAATCCTCATGCACTCATAATTGGACCTTTTGGAAGGTGATTGGATCATGGACACCCTCTACTCACTCACTGAGATTTCCATAGCTAAATGTACGATTGGAAGTTGGGACCTGGTTGGAAGAGGTGTATCACTTTAGGCATGACTTGAAAGAGCATATCTCCCTTCTTGCTCCTCCCTTCTCTGTCTGCTTCCTGGCCTTCATGACATGAGTACATCTGCTCTACCAGGCCCTTCCACCATGCTGTTTCTGCTTTGGAGCCCACCCACCAGGCACTATAACAATGAGCCAGAATACACCTCTCCTTTAAGCCATGGGTGTTGGATATCTTATCCCAGAGATGAGAAATAGGACTAAGCCACCCTCCAAGTATGTCTGTAGGACAGTATCTTAAGGATCTTTTTATTTCATGGGTCAGCAACAGTGTTTTTGGTGTGTGTTGGGAATGAAAGGGTTAGGGTGGAAGTAAGGAGACCGAATCCCTCTTGTCAGTGTGTGGTGGTTCTGGACCCTAAGTAAGAGCACTGAGCCTTGCCCACAGCTCTGTCATTGCTCACCGTGGCATCCTAGGCAAGTCTTTTGTCTGTTTTTTATCTTCTTCATTTATCAAATAAGAGGAAGGACAAGATGGTATATCCTATGGTATGAGCATATTCCACCAACATTCACCTGGGCAGAACTTAATTCCTCGATGCAGTAATGTTGCAAGTTGGAGCCTAATGGAAAATGTTAAGGTAAGGGAAACAGAGCCCTTGTGAATGGATTAATGCCTATCATGTAAGTGATTTCTCACTCAAGACTAGTTCAGTTACTGGGAGAGTAAGTTGCTAAAGTGAGTTGCTATAAAGTGGGATTACCCTTTGTGTATACACTTTTCTTCATGCATACACCTTCTTTCTGCTTTATACCATGAGTTGAAGCAACATGAAGGACTCATCAAATGTGGCTGCCTAAATTTATACTTCTTACTTCTAGCACTGTAAACCAAAATAAAACTATTTTCTTTGTAAATTATCTAGTGTCAGTTATTGTGTTATAGTAACAGAAAATGGAGCATAATTCTGCGAAGGTATTCTCCATTACTGAAAGTGCCTGAATACTTAGAGGCTCATTCACAGAGTTTTAACTTCATGTTTAGCCTTCTGTTCCAGTCCTTTACTGTGATTTTTTCAATAAAATTCCTGCAGGCTCTATAGAGAAAATAGAGTCTATAACTCTAAGAGGAGTGTGTGCAAGAGCAGAGATCAACTCATCTTCAAGTGCTGAGGATGTGATGTGACTCTGCCTAGCCTACCACACACCAGCCAGGTATATGTAATACAAATGGCAGCTTCTGTACCTGCAACCTCTTCCGCTCACCTCAGGATTTCCTTTCCCACGAAGTTGGAGCCATTAGTGATGAGGAGAATTGGATTAACTTCTATGAGGAGGAGAATGAGCTTGATGCCCAGACGTTAAAATACAAGTCTCATACCTTACAGTTACTATCAGTGAGAACAGCATGTGGTAATCCACCATGGAAGGAAGTGTTGGCATCTCAAACAGGTGGCTTTGGTCCATAATAACACCTCCCACATGTAAATTTAAAAATTTCTGAGTAGTAACACATATATCAATTAGAAGCTTCCATTAATAAATCAAAACCTTAAGTGATAGGCAAGATATCCAGTTGAATATTATTTCTAGAGATATTATACTTTAATGTTAAATTAATGACATTCTTTTAATAATCTTAGCAAAATAAAATAATTATTAGAAATAATTTATTATACTAGTTTTAATAACCAAGAGTCAGTATAGGAGAGTTGTAGCATTTTTCTTTGCAAAATTCTGTTACCTCTTGAAATTACTAATATTCTGTGTACAAACAAAGTAGATTCAGAGCTACCCCTTTTCTCTCTCTTCCAGGGCCTAAGAATTGCTAATAACCTCACTGATCAAGCATGTAGCATGCCATTTAAACTTTTGTTTCTTGATCCTGATGCTTACAGACAGAAAATCCTTTGCCTTAGAAAAGTTTAGAGGGATGATGAGCTGTTGATGTTGTAAATTCCTGTAAGATTTTTGAAGTCAACATTTCCAGTTATTACCAGAGCAATATATTTTATTGCATGGTATTATTACCTGAGTTTGATAATATCATGGTTTTTCCAGGACAGAAATATTTCATAAATTCAGAAAATAAAGAAATAAGAAATACTAATTCAGAGAATAAAAAGAGAAACTACATCTTTGTGAAGAACATTTTCACGGAATACCCAATTATATTTTTAAAAAACTAATGAGAGATGTTTAGCTTAAATCATTTCTAAGAATAAGCAGAAGAATCAAGTTACAATATACTCACATTTAGAGAAAAACATTTAGCTAAAAATGAACTGTTGGGATTCAAGACTTACCATATAAAAGGAGCTGAAGCTATATAATTGTTTCAAAGATCAGAAACTACTTAGAACTAATATTCCTGTTGCAGTTTCATGTAAATTTAGGGAAACTTTAATAAATGAGTATGTGCTTGTATATGTTTTCATGCTGTTCTTTTAAGTTTACTTCAGATAATTATAAGTAAAGGAAAATTAAAAACATGAACATAAACAACATCTAACCCTGCCCTAAATTAATACAGAAGGAAATAGAGACAAGTTTGATTTGCAGAAAGTCCCACAGATACCCACTGACATAGAATCTCAGGTGTGGATTTTGGAGACATTCATAGAGGTAGAGGGCATAGCACTTGGATCGATTATAAGAGCCATCACTGCAAGAAACTGTTGATCCCGAGGTCACCTAATATATGGCTATCAGTTTCTTGGGTGGTGCCTCCTTAACAATGTCCTCTTTTAACACTCCCTTAGTGGTTAACCAGATGCAGAGACATCTTCAGGAAGGCACTTGCCCAAGTAGTTCAGGAGATGCATTTGTTTGGCAGTTTTATGCCTTAATTTTTGTTGTTTTGGCAATAGCAGTTTTTTCCATACCTTGTGATATTTCGGTTAAGGCTTGGATTGTCTCACAGACTGACTGATATGACCTGATGAAAATGTTTTGTTGAATTCAATAAAAAGTAAGAGTAATATGAGTAAACCTGGGTATCTGAGTCTGGTTAACAGTCTCATTATCTATTGTTCACATTCCCTCATTGTAGACCCAAGGGATGAACAAGGTGGCTCACAGGGCAATGGCGGCTTCTCTGAGTGTGTCTCAGGCATGTTTTTTGGTGGCAGCAAATTTACTGTGGGGGGGGTTTAAAAGTGTCAGGGCACCTGGCTGAGGAAAAAGGGATCTTACATGTTCATATTTTTTGAACATCCTCCTTTTCTATTATAGGCAAAGTTCTTTCGTAGGCACTCTGGATAAGCAGCTATGAGGTAATGCATCTCACCAGGTACCAGTCTCCCTCACTAAGTTTAACAAGATTCCCTTCTTTATCATGTAAGCAAATTAATACACTTTCTAAATTATCTTCAAATCAGTGGCCAAAGTTATCTTTAAAAATCTCTACATTCATTTTCATTAAAAGTGTGAGTCTCAGTAATTTACTGTTTTTAGGCTTTCTGCTGTGTGAGATAGTGTATGGAGGTCCAGGGACCTTCCTGGTAAATGAATTTACCAGTAGATATGAAATATAGAAAAGACAAGGGTTTATTTAAATGAAAATACACTATCAAGAGTATAGTGGTTGAATTTACAAGAGAGAAATCAGGATGAAAGATTAGGGTTCTTATGAATATTTGAGGATATGCAGAAAGCATCAAGGTAGCCAATGTGTTTATATAAGGAATGTCTTTTTTTCTCAATTGTATAGCACGTTGATAGGTCTTCCAGGAGCATGTCCATTGAATTCCAAATTATATTTACAGTTGCCATTTTGACAAGGCCATTTCTTCAGGTCTTTAGCTTTAGGTAAGGACTGACATGGAAATTTATACTTCTTTTCTATGGAAGAAGAGTTGAGACTCTTTGGGAGGAATGAATGGGCCTGATATCAAAGTTCTGTTACTATGACAGCCTACTAAGAGAAGGATGTCTTTAAGTGAAGTTCCTTCCTTAGGACTTTTAATCCTTTTACTTGCTAATGGGCAGCTACTAAAATTTCCACTGGAGCCAATTTCCACTTATTAGAGCTAAAAATAGTCATTGTGAGCAACTCAGCCTAATGGGTCTCTGGTGAATTTTGGGCTCCTTGTGGGAGAACAGTAAATAATAGCCAGTGAATTGCTTTTCTGAAGTTCCTCTGTTGGATGTAGAATTTTATGTACTACATGAGTTCAGCCAAGAAGTTGGAAGCTCATGAAAAAGGCCAATGGCCCCCTACAAAGCCATAATTCTTATGTAAACATGCATTAGCTGTTCATAATGGCATGCGAGGAACCACCCAGAGACGGAGGTTGTGAAGATCATATTTTATTTATCTACAGGTAGGCTGACATCAGAGTGAATATCAGCAAACATCTAAAGGGAGGGACCGAGTATACAATGGTTTTAAGATTGGGGAGGTAAGTTGAAGGAGTCTTAAAGACTCTTATGTTTAAAACCTTGAAAGACAAACTAGTAAGTTGTGTTGTGGTGTCTGGTGGCCAACCTTCAGTTTCTGTAATCTTTTATGAATGTCTCGTTCTAATTGGCTAATAAAATGTATCTTTAGGATAAGCTGTCCCTCTGGTCTTTCTGGGTCTAATGCTATATAATGTCTAAGGGCAGCAACCAAGTGAACCATAAAGTGAGTTGGGTTTTTAATTCCTGTTTTGAGTGAGGTTTTTTAGCTTGTCAAAATTAACTGCCTTATGTGCTGCCCTGCAAAGCCCTTCTATTCAGTAACAAACCACGTGATCTTACCTTGCTAGATCTCTAGATTTTGCCTGATACTTCCACTTAGGATCCTCCCGGGGGACAGCTATTGTTTTCATGGGAATATCTGCTTGATGGAAGTGCTGTTTATCTCCATAAGACTGAGCCAGGGAGATCACTAGTTCTCGTTCTTCCAAAGAAAATGTGGAGCCAAGGATCACATTTAAATTAGACCAAGTTAGGCTATATGACTGAGTTAGGTATTAAAACTCTTGTATATGTTGGGTGGGATCTGAGGAGAAGGAACCCAGACACTGGTTAATTTGGGAGAGCTCTGTCAAAAAGAAAGGCGCATGAACTCTGATAATTCTCTTTGCCCCTACCACTTCCTGGGAGTGAGAACTAGGGGGTGGGACAAGGTTTGGGTGCCCGATCGTAATTTAGATTGGGTATGGGGTGGAGTGGGGTCAGGTGGAGTGGTTGTAGTGCACAGAACAAGTATATGGTTAGCAAGAGGCCCTACAGGAGGGGAGGGAGTAGCTATAGCAGCCATGGGAAGCTCTGGGGGTTAGGAAGAGGCAGTTGTAGTAGCCAGAGGCCCTTTAGGGGAAACAGAAGTCTTTGAGAGGATCACATGAGGTGCATAAAGTGGGAATACTAGGGAGGCCAGAGAATTCCTGTAGGTAGGGAACTTTTAACCACTTTTTTACATTTGGAAGTAATTATCTAATTTCCATAGAATGGAAGGGTCAAAGGTCTGATTCTTTGGTCATAGAGTGTTATAGAGTGATATTAGATGCTTAGGCTTTAGATTAGTTTGGAGGCAGGGTCATTTTAGACTTTTTTAGATGGCAACCAGGGGAGATATGTCAGGCTAGACCCCAAGTAGTGACTGAGGCCACCAGGACAGGGAAGATTGCAATGATGTCTTTATTTCAGGCTGGGTGCAGCCTGGGCCAAGAGCAAGAAAGCCATTGGCTCCAAACAAAGGAAGGGGCCCCACTTTATGGACTATTTTAGGTATGAGAGTGGGAAATTCCACTGAGGAAGATAGAAAATTTAAGTTTCTCAGGGGTGATTGGTGGGTCTGGTGCCTCTGGGGAAGGGAAGTACAGGAGGGCATCAGCATGTTGCTGATTGACAGCACAGCATTCTGTAGACTCAGGACAGTAAGCTTGAGAACTAGACCTGGGATCCATCTGATAAAACAGATTTGCTTTAGTCCCTTGAGCTAAGTGAGGGGCTTTCTGTGTGGAACGACTGGCTGTTGGAGTTTTTCTCTTCAAGTTAGGTGGGGTACAATGTGAGGGACCTAACAATATGAAGGGGAGATAGAAGGAAGGACAGAAGGATGAAGATTACCCATTGGGAGCAGAGAAAGGTAATTGTTACATCCGGTGTGGCAAAACAAGAGCCGTAGCAAAGCCTATTCTGCACATCTTCAGTTAAAGCCAAGGCCATAAGGGAACATGGGTGAGAGGGCAAGCAGACTGTCACCTCAACTGACCAATTACCACGGGGACCTAGTCTACCTGTAAGCATCTGTCCATGACTAGCACTAGGTTTATAGGCATGGAAAAATGCCCTGTGAGATCTGCTAGGATTTTCCAAGGCCTTTAATGTAGTGCCGCATGGGACCCGCAAACTCTTGCAAAGAATTTGCTAACACCTTCTGAGTGCCCCATGGACTGTACTATAGCTCACTGACAAAGCAACCAATGGAAAGTTCAAGATTTTTGCTCTCTTTAAATATGCTTTATCAACTACCTTGTTTGCTGAATTAATTTGTTATGACTTCAGCTAAGCTCAAGAGAGCTGATCTACTAGGTGACAGAATACCTAATTAAGACAGGCCTAAATTAAAACAACAGTCAAACCTTTAATCATTGACAGTGATTATATAAGGAAGAGGAAAAGCTAGAAAAAACTAGCTTCACCTGTTGCATTTTCCTCCCGTGAACATTATTGGTCTAGAATCAGTGGGTCAGCACAGACATGGGGGTCATCTCAGAACTCTGAACAAAAGACTTGCAATTTCATGGACTTCAAAAGTAGGGGAAAGGGTTAAATAGTGGAACTATATTGGTCAGTAAATCAGTGGGGAAAATGTCTTTCAGATTATCCCTTCTCATTCCATAGGAAGATCATTGCATGGGTACCTGATTATAAGGTTCAAATCAGACCTGACTCTCTCAGCTCCCAAGATGCTTGTCAGTAGAGGCACTGTTTTCTTTTTTTGTTTTAAAGAAAATAGTACAAAAAAAGAACAATAGCAAAATATAAACAACACAAAGCAAGGCCATTAAAAATGATACAGGGTTTCCAACCAAATGATAGGGATTAACAGTGGTTGTTATATTACATATTGTTATCTTCAGTGAAGTTACTCAGATTACCAGATGGAAGAATAGAAGATTGATCAAATCATTACAGAGAATAAGAAAATAATAATTTAAAAGAACATTAGAGACAATACATAGTATCACTAGGCACGATTGACCAATGGTTGTTATACTGAAAATTGTTGTCCTCACAGAAATTGCTCAAATTACCAGATACATGCATGCAAAATTGGTCGAAATAGTAGAAAAAGAACCCTTTTAATAATTAACAAACCTTCTGATGCCAACAGTTCAGTTATGCCTCTGATCCATATATCTATATCTATATATCTATAAAATGCCCAAGTACTTTCTTTTTCTTCTTTTCCTCACCCCAGTTGTTCCTTCCTTTAAGCAATTTCTTTCTTTTCTTATTATCTATTGTACATTTTGGGTTTTATTTACTCTTTCATGTTCTTACACCAGGGAGACAGTATGATGTTTACACATGTGGGTTTGATTTATTTCACTTATGAGTGTAGTCTCTAGTTGCATCCATTTAGCTATAAAAGCTTCGAGTTTATCTTTTTTATAGCTGAGTAATACTCCATTGTATAGAAATACCACATCTTTTTTATCCATTCCTCAGTTGATGGGCATTTGGGTTGCTTCCAAGATTTAGCTATGACAAATTGTGCTGCTATAAACCTAGGTGCACCTATATCACTGTAGTATGACATTTTTAATTCTTCTGGAAAAATACCAAGAAGCAGAATAGCTGGGTTAAGTGGGACTTCCAATCCTAGTTTTGTAAGGAATCTCCAAACTGATTTCCACAGTGGTTTCACCATTCGACGCTCCCACCAGCAATGGAGAAGTGTTCCTTTTTCCCTACAGCCTCTCCAACATTTGTCATTGGTTGATTTCTTAATGCTAGCCATTCTTTGTGGGGTGAGATGAAATGTCAGTGTTGTTTTAATTTGCATTTCTCAAATGACTAATGATGTTGAACATTTTTTCAGATATTTATTCACCATTAGTATTTCCTCATCTGAGAAGTGTGTGTTCATCTCAGATGCCCATTTTTGGATTGGGTCTTTGAATTTTTGGGGCCTGATTTTTTAAATTCTTTATACGTTCTAGATAGGAGTGTTTTGTCTGAGGGGCAGTTGGATAAAATTTTTTTCGTAATTCGTGGGTTTTCTTTGTACTTTGTTAGTGATTTCTTTTGATGTACAGAAATTTTTCAATAAGATGAGATCGCAGTTGTTGATTCTTTGAACTATTTCCTGTACAGTTTGGTTTTTGCTCATGAATTCTCTGCCTACTCCTAGATCTTTGAGAGTTTTACCAACTTTTTCTTCTAGTAGATTTAGTGTTTCTGTTTTGATATTTAGATCTTTGACCCATTTTGACTTTAGTGCATGGCAATGGACATGGGTCTAGTTTTAGTCTTCGGCATGTGAAAAGCAGTTTTTCCAACACCATTTGTTAAAGAGGCTATCTTTCTTCCAGTTAACATGTTTGGACTCTTTGTCAAAAATAAGGTGGCTGAGTGTGTTTGTAGCTGTGTCTGCATCTTCTAACCTGTTCCATTGATCTTCAGGTCTGTTTTTTGCCAGTACCATGCAGATTTTATCATAGTGGCTTTGTAGTAATTTTAATAATTTTAAGTCAGGGATTGTGATGCCTCCTACCTTTCCTTTGTTTTCCAGGATTGCTTTTGCTATTCTAGGCCTCTTCTGGTTTCAGGTGAATTTTGGGAATATTTTCTCTAGATCTGTGAGGTATACTGTTGGAATTTTAATGGGGAATGCATTGAATCTGTACAATTTTGGGAATATGCCCATTTTCACAATGTTGGTTCTTCCTATCCATGAGCAAGGAATATCTTTTCATTTTCTGAAATCCTTTTCTCTTTTTTCAGAGTACTGTAATTTTCACTGTATAGATCTTTTACTTCTTTTGTTAGATTGAGTAGAGGCACTACTTTCTACAGGGAACTCAGCTTAGTACCAGAGCTGTCATCAGCAGCACAAGATGTTATCCTGTGAGGTAAGGTAGGACAAGGAATTTTGTAGGTCTAGGACATTTGGTGACACCTGGAAACACCCAATAATTTACAATGGGCACTTTAAGGACTCTACCCACTGCGGTGCAAGGCTACCAGAGAACGTTGACCACAGATATTTATTAAAATCTTCGTGCCTAATGTCCCCTGCCTTCTCTCCATCCCTGTAAAAGGGACACACTGCTCTTTGTTGGAGCAATGGTCATATCGTGCTCTGCTCTCTACCTGCCTGCACCCAGACACAATAAATTACACACCATGTTGCCTTTACACAAGCCTGGCACTCTCTGCTGGTTCTCCTCTCTCCCTATATGTTATATATGTTATACTGATGAAAGCCTTTGTCAGAGACTCAGATAAAGTAGCTTCTGAATGAGGGAATCTGAATTGGGAATTCAGTTATGCATGGGAGTATGGATGGCTATATAACCCAGTGTCCTTGACTAATAGGTTAGTTTCTGTGAACCATAGATGGTATGAAAAGGCAGCTTTTCCTTATTGGAACTGATAGGAAAAGCTCTTATAAGTGTTTGTGGTTGCACCTTATAAACCATATATAAGGTTTTAGATAAGAGCTGGACTCATCAAATACAAAATATAAATAAAACTATGAACCAAAATATACTGTATCCAATAACATCAGAATACACAGAATACTTCTCAAGCACACATAAAAATGTTAAGTTAGAGCATATGTTAGGCTATGGAAAGACTGAAACCATTCAACATATTTTCTCCAAACGAAATATAATGAAAGTAGAGATTAATGACAAGATGAAAACTGGAAAATTCCACATTTTTAAACATTGCTCATTGAAAATTTCAAAGGATATAGAGAAATACTTTGAGATGAATAAAAACAGAAACACAATGTACCAGAATTTAAGGGACACAGCAAAAGGAGATGTTCTGACTGGAATGTCCCTCTAAAATGCCTACTGAAATTTATTTGCCACAGTAACAGTATTTCCAAACATCCACTTAAGAGATGATTAAGTCATGAGGGCTTACTCTTCATAAATGGATTAATGTTATCAGTTGATTTTCTCTAGAGTGGGTTCTTAGTAAAAAGGATGAGTTTGGCTCAACTTCTCTCTCTCTGTCTTGATCAGTCTCACTTACTCTCCAGCTGTGGTATGATGCTTGTTAATAGCGCATGAGGAAACACCCAGAAACACAGGCTTCTGTGAGGAAAAGGCTGGATTTAATTCCATCTAGGTACAGGAAGGCTGAAGTCGTGAATGCTATCACTGGTTGGCCAGAGGAGAGTTTGAGTTTATACAGAGTTTGGAGATAGAGTCATAGTCCCAAGGAATTTGAATGGAATATTTGGGGTCAAAGTTCTAAAGATGGTCATTGTGTTGCAGATCATGCTGGATCTTCTGGTGCCAGGGAGATTATATGTTCAGCCCTAAGTTTCTTTATGGCCATCTGTTCTGTTTGTGGAGGGCAGCATGGTCCTTTTAGTGGTTTCCTGTTATTTGCTGAGAATGGCCTGTTCGCTGAGAAGTTCTTGTCTGGGTCAGGCATGATAATAACACAGCAACAATGCTCTCAAGAGATGCATTATCTTGATCTTTAGTCTCTCAGTCACCATAAATTTGAGCCAAATAAACATCTAGGTGTGTGTTTTGACAGAGGTGCTAAAAACCTGCACGTGGAAAGGATAGCCTCTTCAATAAATGATACTAGAGAATTTGATACCCACATGCACGTGAATGCAACCAGACTCCTATCTCTCATCATATAGAAAAATCAACTCAAAATTAAGACTTAAATGAAAGACCCAGAAGTATGAAGCACTGATAGTACGATTAGAAACCAAGGAGCTGAATGAGTCACTCCCTTCCCTATATTCAACTATAAAACCACCTTAATGTTTACCCATGCTTACATTTTGTTAAGAGGTACAAAATAACAAAAGTCTAAGAGCTTACTATGCCATGAGCAGTAGAGCATTGGTGCCGTTGAGAAATTTAGTAGAAGACACCAAAAGTCAGAAGTTTCTGGCCTTTAAATTCTAAAAGCCTGAGTTATTCCATTCCTTTTTGCCCTTTTCCCTTTCTTCTGCTCCTACTGCTACCTTCCTGGTGATCTTCAGTAAACATAGCGTACTATTTACTACAGGGTGTACACTTGGCAATTCTTTTCCTTGCCCTACACAAGAATCTGGACTATTTTTCGTCCACTCAACTGTAACACTTAGAGAAAAACACAGGGTAAATTTTTTAGAACACTAGAAGGGGCAAGAATTCTTTTCCATAAAACCTCAGAATCACAAGAAACAAAAGAAAACAGGCAAATGGGATTACATCAAACAAGTTTCTGCAGCATAAAAGAAACAACAGGGTTA
>PVLD010031614.1:0-15542 GCA_004027595.1 Dinomys branickii | reverse complement strand
AAACCCATAATTTTCCTTCAGAAACTGAATTTCTTTTGACTTTGTCAATGTTCTTCAACCAATGACCACCAGGAGCACATCTGGGTTTTAACAGGTTACTTTGTTTCTACTTGTGCTGAGAGAACATTAGTCATGGAGTAGACTGACCAAGCATGGCCTGCAGGTTCTCTTTGGTTGGGCCTGACTAGACACAATTCTCCTTGACACTAGGACCTTGATGTCCTTTACTTAGAGTATCTATTTAGGAAACTTGCCATTATTAATTGTCCTACTTTTTGAGGTAAATCTGCTCTCAGCCTCTTAATAGTTTCATGTCCCAGAAACACCTTGATCAAGAATCTGAGACATTTCTTTATAATGTCATCACTGAAGCAGACAGAATGTGAAGTCTTGGTGGTATGTAGAAATCTAACTTTGGTAAGTACCACTGGAAAATACTAATGGCCTCATCACATTTCTCCTCCCTCCCTGAGATTCTTCAGGGTTTTTCGACCAGCTCACCCCAGCACTTAAAAGCTCCTTCTGCCCTTTCTTTGCAAAATGAGTTTAGTATCTGTCCCTGTCTTGAATAACATCTGGTGTAATTTTCTTTAACATCAACCATGGGCTTTCTCTGTTGGGAGGAGTTAGGAGATAGAATTTGAGCTTTGCTTGGTACTTTTGGGGAGTTCCAAGAGAGTGGAACTTATTCTGTGAGAAGATAGAGAAATTGTGTGGATGGGTCGCTCAGTAAATCTGACAGGAAGGGCAGACGAAATGAGGGCAAAGTTGTAACTGGTGAGGAAGTAGCAGTCGCTCATTTAATGAGGGAAGAAACGTTTTGTGTTTTGTGAGCTGCACAGTGAACTTGCGTTTATCTCACTTTGTCACGGGCTCAGCGGCTTTGTCTGATAGTGTTCTGTGAAACTACTTGTGTCTAAGAGAACAAAATGGCCTGACTCAGCAGCAGGACAGCTTAAAGTAACAGCAAGGTTGAGCTGAGAGGTCACATCAGCTGCCACATGTCAAGAGTGATTTTCTCCCTCTCACTTTGTTACACTAAAAGGGAAAATACTGCTGCTGCAAATGTGAAGCTTTGAAAGACTTAGTAAAAAATAGTGGTTTCAGAATTCATATTCTTCAGATCAGATGGGTCCATTTAGAGATATATACACACACGTACACTATCTGTCTCTCTTCCCCTCATAATAATAGCATCTGGTCAAACATGATCTTGATGTCGTAGAAAGATACTTTACTTGAAGGAGTGGTATGAATTAAAAATTCTCACAAAATTAAAAAGATCAGGATGATTACACCTATGCTTACTTTTATACTAATGATCAGTGTTCTTTGAGATTGGTAATTAGCAGGCATAGGCGTTCTTTTTATCTTGGAGTGAAAATCTCACAATAAATAAGCACTATGAGCTCAGTGTATGATCAGTCTTACCAGCAGGATCTTTTTTAGAGATGTCATAAAGCTCTCTGTGGCTGAGTGATGATTCAGAAAGAAAGATCATCACTTGGCCATGCTGGGCCTACAAGATTGTTCTTGCCAAGATAAAGTGAGAATTCCTCGGGTTGACTTGTGAAAACTCACTTTGGTCTTGGTGTGTTCTTCTCTTCAGCTCATCGGCTCTTCAGTCCATGGTGCAGCAGGTACTGTGATCTCATTCATTCATTCACTCATTCCTCCAAAAAAAAAAAAAGCTGAACACCTCCTATACAGCAGAACCTACCTTAGATTCTTAATAGCTAGTAATTACTGAAATAGATTCTCATGGATTGCAGCATTCATGGCGAGACAGACAATAGAAAAATGCAACCAACAAATGACAAGAATTGCATGTGAAAATAGCAGAGCTGTGTTGGAAACAATTAGAGGAAGTGTGGACAACCCTTCTCAGCTGACACTTTAAGGGGAGGACATCAATCATACAAAATCTGAGGGGAAGAATGAATTCCTTCCTCTCATTCTCCATAGGTTATCCAGCAGCTTGACATGATTTAATTAATAGCCTGATATGACTGTTTTGTTTTATTTATGCAACATTGGCTTGCTCGGCTGAGTCTGCAACCCTCATTAAATTTTATTCTTTTAAATTACATTTACACTTACATTTTTATCGCATAGTTACTGTTATAGCTTGACCCATAATGTCTCACAAAGACATGCTGCTTTTAAGCTGTGGAGGCAGGATACTTATCTTTCTTTCAGAATTCAATTAGTTTTCTATGGTGTGAAGGACAGTTTTCTTTCCATCAGAGTTTCTGACAGTGAGAAATACCAGCTTGTATTTGTAGTTTGATATATAGGTTAAGATCCAACAGCTTATCACATTTTCATATAGATCAATACAGCTAGGAAAAGCATGAAACCATGGTTCCTCCTCAGTTTAAATGTTTTGGTCATTTCCTATGTCCTGGTGACAAGTTTAGGAGCTGTCTATTGATAAAGGAGGGGACAAATTCACACACAGGGAGAGAGAACGAGAGAAGTGGAGAAGGAGAGAGAGACACATACAGAGGGGAGAGAGAGAGAGACAGAGACAGAGAGGTCCTTCCCATTCTCACTCTTTTCTCTAAACCTTTTCTTTCTTGCGGGCTTTACAGGGGACATGGTCATCTTTCATTTTTCTGTGATTCTAAATCTCCACATAAGTTAGGATTCTCCCTCCCCTTCATCTAGCACATCCAAATAGTCACAGAATTTGTTCACTCGGCCTGTTTCTGCTGTCTTCCTTCTGGCTGGCTGATTTTCTGTCTTGCATACCTAGGGTTCTTTGGTCCGTGCTGTCTAGTAAAATTGTCATTGGCTGCGTGTGTCTATTTAAGTTAAAATTCAGTAAGATTTTAAAATTTAGTTCCTAGGCCGTATTAGCTGTATTTCAAATAGTTAAAAAAGCAACACATGGCTGGTGGCCACTACATGAAGCGGAGCAAATGTAGGACACTTCTGTCATTGTAAGAAGTTCTATTGGACAGTGCTGCCCCAGACTATTATAACAACCTCACGGCCTCCAGAGATGTGTGGGCACTCAAGTAAAGCCAATCCCATCACATCCCAGTCCTTGCTGCCAAATTTAATTTTTTCAAAGAGCTGATCCAGATATTTTGCTCTCGATCAAAAGTCTTCAATGGGCTTCTCATTAACTTCTAAATTAAATTCAAAATCATGGACCTAATAATGTTGTGCACTCTCATCTCGTTTTCCACTCATGGTTAGCAAGTCGTTTTTTTAAGTGATGGCACCCAGAGCCGGCAAAGGGTTCTCTCACGTGCCGCTGGCAAATGGGCATCTTTCTAAAAACAAACAAGACAAATGCAGTGGGACATTGAAAGAGGTGTAGCATTTTCTTCACGCGTTTCATTTCTGCTAATCTTACGTTTAAAACCGACCAAGGAATGTAGTTACTGATATGTGCTGAAAGGTATCCATCACAGCTTAATATTTGTGAGATATTGGAAATACTCTACATGCTCAACCAACAGGGAAATGTTTAAGTCAGTTATGCTGCTGCATCAGCACACTCCAGCACTGTAAACTTGATGCTACAGAAGGTTATATAATGTTGTTGCCTTCCTTGCCATTCGTTCTTCCATCCCTTTTTCACTCAAGCAACATCAAATATTTTACACCAAACCTCTGGTTTTTGGTGTAAGCTGTTTTGCTCCTGGAAAGTTTTTGTCACTCTGGACCACCAAATGCTTATTGGTGCTTTAAACCCAGCTCTGATTTCATCTCCTTCATGAATTCTTCCTGGATTTTCTCTACTGGAGTGGCGAGCTCTTGACTTCATACTCCATGGCACTTGGATAGAATTTATCACATTATACTTGGAATTCAGCACTTATGCATTTGTGACTCACACTCCCAAAATATAAGATATCAGAAGCTTTTAGTTTTATTTTATCATGAGGCTTTTAGTATGTGGCACAGTACCTGGCCTTTTTTTAATACAAAATATTTCTAGACAAATGAATACAGTAGAAAAAGTAAATGTAATGGTAATCATTAATGCCCTGGAGATTCAGTGAGCACTGGGAGGTTGTTTTTCTTTTTCTTTTGATAGAGTTGGGGAAATCGATATAAAAAAAGAGGAAATAACCATAGAAATAAACTAGAGGAATGTCAAAGGTTTAATTTTCTGTTATTGTTAATGCTAATCCTCTTCAGGCTGTGTAAACTTTGTTTAGTTAAGCAAATACTCCAGAAGACAAAGATTTTATATTTACTAGGAAATTCACAGTTACAAGTACTTGTGTGTTTTCAGTGTCCTTTGGAACCTCAGCAAATAACTAACAGATTTGCATTTTCTTTCCACCTAGAGTGAAAGGTCTCTAGGTCCCTTACTGAACAGTGACATTAAATAAATACTTAGGAAACAGGGTCAGAGTTGGTAAAAGGGATTTGTGTTGATCTTTGATTTTGGAATAGGTTACTTACAAATACTGTAGCCCAGTAAGGAAAATAGAATTAAAATTACATTTATAATTATATTTGTACTCACTACATATGCACTGTTAACATAAGGTTTTAAAAATCATGACTTTCATATATCAGACAGGTCAGGTAATTTTGAAACAAATATTCAATTCAAAGTGAAGGAATCCCATATAGTTGGAAAAATGGATCCTGATATGTGACCACTGATACCTTAAAAACTACATTAGAAAATTCATGCATAATATTTTACCACGAAATCATCCAATTTTATAGCATATGTTTCAGGAGCAGGAACACTAAATTCATCAAACTTATCTAATTTTGGGTGCTCCATAAATAAATACTGAAAGGCAAGTCAATAAATCTAAATCTCCTTTCCACATATTTATTTACATATACTTATATTTTCAGGGATTTACATAATAATTTATGTGGAGAAATGCTCTACTGGGATTTGTGTCGTCAATCCTTGTCAGAGGACTTTGACTTCACCCAAATTTATGCATTTTGTTTTACATATAATAAGAAAGGAGACAGGAAGATGGTGATTTCCTGAAAGTGTGAAATCAACATGCTGGAAACCAGGGGGAAAAAATTCTTGGTTTTCATTTGAAAAAGAGATTTGAATATTAGTGCTATCTGAAGCCAACAGAATTATCAATGAGAGGACAGAGAAGGGGGCTGATATTGGTTGTGGGACAGTGCAGAGATGTGACACTGACTTGTTCCGTATTCTTTACCACATGGAATTTGATATTTACTTTCCCACCTCTCAGTTTTATTTAGCTGTTAATTATTTATCGACCTAAAGTTATTTTAAGCTTTCTTTGTTATAAAGCATAAGTACACAACTTTTATTTCCTGAACTAGGTTACCCAGCCTTAGGGTGTCAAAGCCAATCGGTTTCTGTCCGCAAATAACTGGCAATGGTTCACCTGTGGCGGCAGTGAAATCTAAAGGAGGAAGCAAAGTTCTTGACTGAGTTCTTAAAAGCTTAGTTAAGAAGTAGCTCCAGCCTCAAATACAGTGGGAGGAAGAATGTCCCAGCAGGTCCCAGCAGAGGCCTTGTCCCAATTATACAAGAACTGGACGAGTAGGAAGCCTTTGAGGTCCCCTTCAAATGTGAGCGCATGGGCCCAGTGGCTGTCCTTGGCAGAAGGCATCCACATGGCTGGGAAAACTGCTTCAGAGTTTGCCTTGAGTAAATTCAGCAACTGTGCTCACGGAACACGTTTTCTCCTGGAGGCCTCATGATTCTCTGAGGGAGACCGCTGGGCTCTTTGGAGAGTTCTTAAAGCATTTCAGAATTTTCTAGTGAATTTGTGCTGTATAGTCTTGGCCCACTTTAGAAAATAATACTGTATATTTTTGCCTCTAAACACATTTGATTTTCATTATGTTTTCTGGGCCTGGATCCTAGAACTGGGTGACAATTTACCTCAGCAAGCATCCTCTCTCCTTTTATGCTTTGCTTCTTTGGAAAGAGGCAAAATCCTTCTGCTGACAAAGTAATTTCTAAGCCTTGACTACACTGCATTCACTGAGGCAACAGCGTTATTCTCTTCTCTACAAGTCCCCACAAATGTTGTTCTTAGTATGTGAATTATTTCTGTACTTTCTAACCCTCATTAGACTGCCTGGATTGTATTCTCTTCGTTTTGTCTTGATGATCTGTTTGTTTTTCTTTCAGAGAAAAGTAAACTTCTACCTTTTGAGCCCCTTAGTTTTTAAGCTTACACGAAATGTTTTTGCTCTTTCTATATCCAAAACAAATGACTTTTCTGTCTTTACAGATCCAAACTATCCTTCAGGATGTCTAGTTTCATTAGTGAAGGCAGAGGAAGAACCCTCATTGCATCAACTATGGCTCACCACCCTGATCAATTGCTCAATATGATCATGTTTGGCTCGAGGAAATATTTTTCCTCAGGTTTATTTATTTATTTTTTCTTTTTTAATCTGGGAAAGAAAATAATATGTACCCTTTTCGTAAAAGTGGAAGAGAGGGACACATTACAACACATTTTTGTGCTTTCTGGTCCAGTTCACATGGGTAATTAAGACAAATTTTCCTTTAACTTGCTGTTTACTGCATTGGGGGAAGCAGGGCTGTGTGGGAGGTCCAGAACCACCCCTCCATTTTTAGAATTGCTCACAAGTTCTTACAAACCTCACAATCTTTCAATTGCAAATCTGAAGGCTCCTCACTTGGCTTCGCTGAATGGGTTGGAAACACCTATGTCATGAATTTCCTCCTTCCTTTATGGCCATTTAGTTATTTTAACATTAAGTTTTCTCTAGTCTTCTGCAATACTGGTTATGCATGACTCACATTTCCTTATTCCTCTATAGATAGATGAGCCTAGGTCGGTGATGGCGAACCTTTTAGAGATTTCAGTGATAAGAAAGAGCCCGCTGTTGCACAGCTAGCGGGTTGGGGAAGAGAACTCAGCCCACAGTAATGAAGCATCTAAAAGACAAAACAGTTACGCTGTGATGATGTTTCTGCTTTCTGGCGGATCACCATGTCTGAATAAACAAGGGTTCTATGTTTTTCTTATGATTACTAATTGACCAGTTCTTTACCTCAACTTTGATTATATCCTTCAGTTTCAAAATAAGAAATGTGAAAATAAAGAAATTCTATTTATAACACTTTTCTTCTGTAGACATACCATTTGAGAGCTTGAAAGTGAGATATGGCCATTTTTCTGTTAATGGGTTGAGAAGCCTCATGGATAAATTTAAGGAGTGTATGATACCACTTCCTACTCAAAACCCTCGATGTTTTCCTGTCTCACAGATAGTGAAATCCAGTCTTCACCACAGTCCACAAGAACAGAAGGAATCGCGTCCCTGGCAGCATTCTCTTTCGTTCTTATTTTTAGCCCTATGTCCTTCACCACCCTTCTTGGACTCTGTTAGTTCTCCGGCCCCTCCTTGAATACCTGTGAGGAGCAACAGCAGATTGCGTCAAAGCCCAGGCTTTTCAGGACATGTAAGGGTAGGAGTCCGCTGTTCAGCGCCTGAGCACAACAGGACACTTACCTAAGCGTGACAGCATAGACAACCGTGCATGCGCTACACGGTTCCTGCAGTACAAAGGAATGTAAGCTTGATAATGGCCAATATATATTGGCCGAACAATAAAGACGCTCGCTTGTTGTTGTGATGTTGGCTCCCCCTGCTTTCCTTTCCATGGGGACCTCACCCGTGAAAATATCCCTCTAGCCCCCTGACGCCAACACCATCATGTGTGATCCTGCCGCTAAATCTGTCCTTCCCAACCTCTCTGCTTGGAATAGTCTTCCTCCAAATGCCTACCTACCTCACAACACCATAGTCTACAGTTACCTCCAGAGAGAGACATTCTTGACTGTTTAAGATAATGTGTTCATAAAGCTTTTATTTTTCAAGAAATTATAGTAGAGAAGCCATCAGATCAGCGGCTGTGTTGTATTCAAACTGCCATCTTTCCCTAACATTGAGAGCAATGCCTGGTTCATAGCAATTATCCAATAAATATTAACTCACTTTGTCTTTATCAGTGTGTTCCTGTATTGACTACTACTCTGTCTCCTAAAATTGGAAATTGGGTCTCTATGGAGGATACAAAAAACAGATTTGACTGGAGTATTGTTCTTATAGTTGAACATGGTGAAGATGATTCAGGAAAAAATATGACATGTGGGCTTAATTCACTCAGGAAATATTTTCAAGGTTACTTGCACCAATTATGACTTGAGAGATACTGAAATTAGTTTGCAGTGATATTTTGTCTTTAATAACAAAGCGATCTGAGACATAAGTGTTATACTGTGGTAATAGGTTTCTTTACTCTCTCCAGGAAGAGTAATTCCTGGGATAAGTAGTTTTTCATATAGTGAAAAAAAAAAAAAAAGAAATAATAAAAGAAAACACATGTTTCTGGTTTGGGGGCTCCTTTTTTCTCCTTTCTTTAACCCCCTTTTGACCAACAGAAAGGCAGATTTAAGGTTAAATTACTATAGAAGATGTTCCAATGACTGAAGGTTAAAAATTATTCTTGCATCTGATACCCAAATGGACTGCCAACTGAACATTTAGTAAACCTTATTTAAAAATTAACAGAAAAATCTGTATTAAAAGTTAACTAGCGCAAAACTGGTACATGGGTTTCCTAGTACAGGTTTACGGTGATTTTCCTTTGTTTTCCATGTTTGGGATGAAGGTCTAGCTGCACACTGATACATAGTCTGTGGTAAGGGGAAGAGAAGCAGTCAGGGATGACTGTGAGAAACATGACTTTCCCAAGCTGAAAAATGTTTCCAAACTTAGGGATAGTGCTAGGAACCACAGACTGCAGATTGCCTTCACAAGATCGACCTCCTCCTTTTCGTGTACTTTTCTTCTGTTATTGTGCTTACAGGGTCTCTCTCTCTCTTTCTCTTTGACTTGAGTTGCAGGGTCATGTGTCCTTTCTGGTATTTGTGGGCCATACTCTCTCATAGGGTAGTAGATAGAAAGAAGCTATCTTTTTCTACAAAATTTCCTAATCATATCAAAATTTATTTTGGAGGTTTGCACACAGAATCAATTTAGTTAAATATGAATTACAAATATAGAACATGGCTTGAAAAGAAATATTATAATTTGTCTTCCTTTTAATAATAAAACATTTCTTATTTGACCAAGAACTTCATCTTAATCATAACATTAAATTGCCATGTGTAGAATTTAATTAGATCCTAAGTTTGACTAATAAGCAGGACTTTTTATGTGTTTAGTTAAAAAAAATCTTTTCTTTCATTGAATTACTATCTTTACTGCACCCCAGCAGGTCCAACAAGGTTTTGGTCATTTTCTTTCAGCTGAAGCTGTAATCCATATTCTTAAATTTAGGAGCACAAAGCCTGCAATCAGCTCATTAGTAGATTTGGCCATTATGTTCAAATTATACATTAATTTCACCTGAATTACTTGGAGCTAAGTAACAAAAAAAGTGCTTCAATATATGCTGCCTTAAAGGTTATTGAATTTAATCGTATTGAGATAATAGTTTTAAATTAACATTTATATTGAACTTTACAGATATGCAGTTCTTAAATTATTGAGATTGGTTACTCAAATCATAGAAATGGCATCTCAAACTAGATCTTCTTGCCGCTAGCCTTTCTTCTCTCTCATTCATTATCTTGTCAGCAAAGGTGTTTCTCTAAATTACAGAGTGGGTTATGTGTCTTTCTGCTAAGAAACTGACTATGACTCTTTGCAACCTGCAGAATGAAGTTCAAATCCCTCCACTTAGCATTCGAGGCTATTTATAACTTCAAGTTGAGCTACCTTGTGAAGCACATCTCCTGCATATACTGACCTTGTTGCACATCTAAGTTCTGTACACTGACCTTAACAAACAAGCCATAATTTTCTAGTGAAGCATGTACTTTCACGTCTCTGTACTTGCGTTCCTGCTTCTTGCTCTGTCCAAAATGAGCTTCCTCCCCTTCTGGTAAGCTCAACTCAACCAGTATGTTGTCTCATTTCTGAGGCTCTTCCACTTCTTTCTCTAATTCAGGAAGAAGTTACCATCCTCTCCAATAATCATTACATGTAAAGAAAAGGTCTTACTGAAAAGTAAAAATAAATTCTTCTACTTTGTACTATCAGTTAGTCCATTGGATGTATGCATAATATTTTAGAGTATTCTATCTTTTTAAAACTTAAAAACCTTTATCAAGTGACATGTGAATAAAATCTGCTCTCCTTTATTCATGGTTCTAGAACAGGTAAAAACAGCAGGGCTTGAGTCATTTGGTCTCTTAGTCTATCTATCAGTATCTCTTACACAAAAACCACCATGCATACCAGTTCATAAATAGGAAATTCACATGGAGACCTCAAAACCCTTTGCTAGGCTGTCTCTGATTTCCTGAATTCTCCAGAATAGGACCTTTGCTTTAGCTCTTGCTCATCTCAAAAATCTACTCTCACCAGCTTTTCAACCAGTGCAGAAGAAACTCAGCATGAAATGTTCTGTGACAGAGGAAGCAACGAGATAAGTGGGTGGTTTTAGAGGCTTAAGGAAAGCTTTCAGAAGGAAGGGTCATTGACTTGAGTCTTATAGTGGGAGTTGGTGTCGGGAGTTATCCAGTGAAAAGTTAGGCAACCAGAAGGAAGTCTTGGGGAAATGGAGTAATCTAGATAGAGACCAGGAGGTAAAAGACACCAGAAAAGCAAAAGTAATTTATATGTGTGGAGTGCTAAGTGTGAAAGTGTACATCGTTAGGTGTGGGTGTGCATAGAAGTGTAGCAGGGGCTTCCTCCACTGCATGGATAGCAGAAAAGCAGAATTCAAATGTTCTAAGTTCAATTCAACAGCCAAATATTTTTTTAAAAAGTAACTTTAAATATTGTTTTCCTCATCTTGTTATTTTTAGAGTTCTACTGAACAGTCAAGATTTAGTGAGTGCCTACTATGTGCAGAGCACTGTGTCAAGTCCTATAGTGTACAAAAAGAAGAAAGAAATGTTAAGATCTCAGTAGAGGAGAGATGAACCATGCATACAAATAGCTACTATGCAAGGTAGAAAGTGATAAGTGCCATATGAGAGTTAAAAATAAAATGCTACAGTTCAGAGGAGGGAAAATTCACACATTTATGTGTAGCTGACCTATTTTTGCTAACAGTATGATAATCTTAGCTCTGCAGCTCATTTCAAACATGAGGATGTTAATTTTGCAACCACTTTGATCTTTTGTAGGGGCTAGTCCTTAGAAAGACATCTTATTTATCATACAAACTTGGTCCAACTCTTCAGTGTCTACAGGCAATGATTAGCATGGAATTAAAAGCAGAGAGTTTCCATGGGTTTAACAGTACATAAGTGGAGGCAATAGGAAGGGCACCTGGCCATTAATCCAACATAGGGTCTGTGCCTGTTAAGTGGGGCCAGTATAGAATTTTAATTGGTGGGAACAGGTGGAGGGGAAAATTAAGAGAAATTTAGGAAATTTTATTAACATTTAAGTAATAAATTTATATTCTTTGTAGCTGCTAATGTTGTAGAAATTATGGAAGAATAGGCATATTTGTGAGTAACACCTTATCTGTCACTATGAGACAACCTCGATGTACCTTCTCTGAGTGGACAGCCCCAGACCTGATTTACCCCATCAATGGAGCCCTGGTGGTGGTGAGCTCCTGCTTTCCTAGAAACCCACAGGCTCAGCTCCACTAGCTCATGGACCCAAATTCACCAGGCTTGCTAATTGGATGTCCCAGTGCACCGGATAGGGAGACGGTAATTAGATCTTCTGTTGTAAGTTTAGCTTTGCGTTCATTTAGTTATAACCAGTTTTTCTAAACCCTGCTCACCTCACCTCACCTCTAAGATTAGAGTTTACATCTCTCTATCTTTAAACAGACAGTATTGCCCACAAATAGAAATAATTGTTATTTTCATCTCCTTGAAATAACAGTGGCCAGATACACTGTCTTATATTGAATCTGATGCCTCAAGCAAACACTTCTAACAGGCAAGATAGCAAATACTACATGATAAGAAATCACCCACCTTGGACTTTTAACGCACTGACTTAGTAAATTATGCCCCCAGTGCAGATTGGTTTGCTTCTGAGTCTCTGTGTCTTCATCAGATTGTTGGGGGATTAAATGTGAAATGTACACATAAGGCTTCAAATGTGATACAAGGTAAGGTATTATTTATTGAAGATCAATAGCTCTTTGGTATTGAGAAATACTTTTGCATTTTCCTCAATCTTTCTGAAACGGACATTTATTATTCTCATTGTATGTATAAAGTGCAATTTGCTTTCTTCTGGACATGCCCTTAGAGGCATTTCTAGAGAATAGAGATGAGTATAAATTTGTCTGCCTTTGGAGGGGTTATACACACACAAGTTCTTGAAAGAAATGGTCATTTTGGTAAAGTCAGTCAGCTAAAAGTGACCCTCATATTCCTTTTTAAATGACATATTATTCCATCAAATTAATTTTCATACATTTCACATAAAATATGAACATTTAAGTAAAAGAACATTTCAGAAAAAAGAACAGGACAGTAATTACAACCCAACTTTCCTTATGCTGACAGCAGCCAACTCATTTATTAAGTCAATGTAGTCAAGTAACAGAGCAACATCACACTTGATTGAAATCTTGGCCAAGTCTGACAGATGTTCCTTCCTCAGTGTCAATCTCAAGTATATTTTAATGAGTTTTGAGTGGCTGGGCTCCCCTCTGCAGATGCCACTGTTGCAGAGATTGTGAACAGATTCTTCAGGGCAATGGGTTTTGTGTTTAATAAGCAGTGCATGGTAGGTAATGGCAGAAATCATTGCTGGAAATGCAATTACAGATTGGGAAACGGTCCTCAGTTTGTATCTGATGAGTCTTCTTCAAATCAGTTAATTCAGAATAGTGCCTCAGAGCCAGTCTGTGCATGTAGTATCTCTAGTCTTAAAAGCTGATAACAGGATTTCAAAAACTTCCTTCATTTTGGAGATTTAAGAAGATTCCTACTTTAGAAGACTCACTAGAAACATTTTAAAAATTGATTGGTATATTTTTGTCCTTGTTTCTCACTGAAATTACAATGTTCAGGGATGAGGACAAAGGGGTGGGAGAGAGAGAGAGACTTAGTAATTCCTATTTATTTGTATGTATTTCAAGTGGGTTCAGTATAAGGTTTTAGATGGTTATTTTTTAGTTCTCAGAGATGGTCTGATATTTCCACTGGCTTATAGACTTGTTTTTTCACTTCAGAAATTATTACTTGTGTAGAGAAAAGCCACGAGAATAATATTTCCTTTGGTCAATCTCTATCTCAAACAAAATGCTTTATATATTTTTTATACTATGCCATAAAAGCGAATATTGCTTAGCTACTGTGGTGTATTAGTTTTTTCCATGCTAGAATAAATCTACTTTCAATTACTAGGCTCTCTCACCTGTTTAAATGTAATAGTTCATCCCTTTCTTTCCTTCCTTCCTTCCTTTCTTTCTTCCTTTCTTCCTTTCTTTCCTTCCAGATCAGATATAAAATTTTAAATGATCTAAAATATTTTTTCAGAGTGCTCTGAATTGAGCAACAATCCCAAGAATAATTTCTTTTGTCTTATGATGTGAACACTGTTTAAAAGCAGAGAAATTTCATTAGAGAAGAGGTTCCCTTCCTTGTAAATCAGAGGAGGTGTATGGAAGACCTAGTGTTCTTCATCCAGCAGATTGTCTGAAAGTAAGTGAAACCTGCAAATGCTAAAGCAGTGTTTTGTCACCTTAATTGATATTTATAACTTTTCCTGCTTCATGCTTCATTTAAACCTTAAACCCTGTCAGAAAGCCAGATGGCATGTAAGGACACCTCTGATACATTAATATTTAGCTACCACAGGCTGGAAAGCGATTGGCTTGCTTCTGAGGAGGCATGGGGTGGGGAAGAACACCCTGCCCTCAAAGTGGACCATAGTGAGAGTTTCTGTGTATGATGATTTCTTTAAAATTTATTTATTTATTATTATCTCTCAGGTTTCTATCATTTCATGCCCTTTGAGTCTCCAGAGCCTGGCTGCTGCATGTGGTAATTAGTTTGTGCCTGAGAGAAGTGAGTTGTGAGAGAAACTTCTGGGCTGCAGTGTGGTGTGTGACAAACCCAGTGAAATCTGGAAGAGCAGCTTGGTAGGCAGCATTAGACATGGAGCAGTGCCAGGGGCTGAGCAGTGACTTCAGATATCTTATTCTCATTTTTCTTTACACTGTTCTGCCCTTCTCTTCTATACAACATTCCCTCCATAGAGTTGTTAATGGCTTTGCCAAAAGTACACAACATTCAAATGGAATACCAACCGAGAAAGAGGGAGTTTTGTGACTTGGAAAGGCAACAAATAAGATCTGTAGGGAGGCTGCTGAGAGAGTCTTTCTTTTCTCCCAAAGAGAAGGCTGGTAAGGGGTGAGGTTGCTCATTGTAGGCTGATTACAGAGTGCAGGGATGGTGGGTTGACTGAAGGTGTGTAAATAGACCACGGAATCTATTAATCTAGGCGAGTATATTTGTGTGTGCACATTCAGATGTAAAGCTGAAAGGTGGCTGAGATCAACTGCAATATTTAAAGTTATTATTTACCCAAGCAGTGTTCCTGTGTCCTTGCCATTCTTGTGAATTGTGGGCAGGATACATAGGCTGAAAAATTCAACCTCTGAAAAGTGCAGCTTTGAGGCTGTAAAAAGCTACTAAACTACCTTTGCTGATTACATAGCAGCTCACTAGACTGCTAGTCTCCCGGCAGGCATCTGTGCTCACACTTCCCGATTTATTTTTACTGAAACACTACCATGGATTTTATACTGAAAGACAAAATAAACATTCAGACATTTGTTGAAGAAGAATCTGGAATCTCTCTGTTACGATGTGTGGACTGAGAAACACCAGGGTGGTGGTTTATTGTATCCTACCAGCTGTAACCACTTCAGCTGGGGCACACTTTATTCATCTTTAGAGCAGTAATTGGTTAGGATATTTTCCTGCAATCAATAGTTTTTATATTCCACAACATTACATGGGATGTAAAAGCTATTGATTACAGACAACTAACATCTTTTCCACATACCACTCCACGTGACTGAATAATACCGAAGTTCTATCATGCTACCAGTACCCTAAATGCCTCTGTCATTAACTGTTTCTCCAATCTTTGAGAATCAAGCAAAAGGAGATTTCTTTACCACAATCTCTAGGGAAACCATGACCTTTATATAAGAATAAGGCCATTTGGTACAAAACAAATATATGAATTGAGAGTTATTTTTCTAGTTGAGGGGTTTTGAATAGATGCTTGTGTATGTGTACACATATAATATGTATGCAAGTATATATAGTTTATATACACTTCTCCTCTGATCTTCCCCAGGAATGTCTGTCTCTCTGTATATATATGCATATATATGTACATACATAGAGATACATAAGTCATCCTCACTGAAATCTGCTCTTCCCTGGTCTGCGCCATGACTGATAGACATTCAACTTGCCTATTGTGTCTCTATCTGCATATCATCCCACGCCACCATTTTACACACACACACACACTCACACTCACACACACACTCACACACACAC